>CAJHQQ010002047.1:0-74424 GCA_905132885.1 Moricandia moricandioides
TGGCTTCTACAGAGTTTACGATGGAGTAACACCTCAGATAGGTTCATACGCTCTGTTGCAGAGTGAGGCGTGAGATCAAGAGGACACAGTCACACCTGTTCAGGTTGAGACTCCAGTAACGCGCTTATACACAATGTGAACTTCTACATAGAGAGATCTAAATGAGTAAACAACATGGAACAAAAAGTACAAAAGGTTTATAGCTTATGTTCATCAAAATGAATATTCAGAGGAGTTTTTGAATCTCACTAAATAGTGATGTCTTCTGTTCTATCAAATCAAACAAGATCTGTTTTACTTACCACAACAAAGAAAGGTCCCAAACAATAATTGTAATGACAACACTAGCCCCACAAACACCCACAAAAAAAATGATGCAAAATGAACATATATGGTCAGAAAACATAAACATTTCACATCAATGGTGTTTCTGTCTTTATTCACTAATTGAAGGAGCTTGTTTTGTAGCAATACATGATCTCATATTAGACCAAGACATGGCCTTCCATTACAGTGACGGCTTTGCCTCTCAGGAGAACTCTCTGCTTCTCCTTGTCTACATGAATCTTAAGTGTTCCACTCCTACGCGAAGCCTAACCAGATTTCCCAAAAATATAGAAATCATTCTCTGTGAAGCAGGCAGAACTAATACACTACTTAAGAAAATAATAAAAGAGTAGAGAGATTACTTGGTAGGCTAAGAAGTCACACTTGTTCATCTTGAGGCTCCAGTAATGTGCCAATGCACAATGTGCACTTCCACATACAGGGTCCTGAAATAAAGAGATGATACTGATATAAAGAAGAAACACATGAATATATGAATTTGACATAAGATAGCGTTACTGGAAAATCATTAAGAGAGATATAATAAGCATAATCACAGTACAGGCAGAAGAAATTATATACTTCGATCATGTTTTGTTGACTCCTAAGATGCAGCTACTCTTTTACCTCATCAACACCAAATTTAGGAGCAAAGTAACGACTGTGAAAATCATAAGCCGATCCTGCATGACCAGCAGATGTAACAATGATCCCATCGCAAGGGCATTTCAAGATATCATCCATTCTTGGCTGCAACTCAGTGACAGATTCCAAAGATGGAAGCACAACCTACAAACAAGTGCACAGGAGAGTCAAATTATGTGAACAAGTAATCTTTTTCTTTTAGAATATCAGGAAGTTCGGGGCCAAAGCCTAAGCCTGTAATCCTCAAGTCCGAAACTACATCATTTAATATTTGTTTCGTCTTAGAGATCACTCGAACAGGGGCCTATGACCTCTGGTTGATCAAGCAATCTATAGATCCAAAACAAGACAGCATATTTTGAAGATGAACCAAATTACTATGATGTTGTTTGTTGTAGTAGCTTTAATATCAAGAATGGTAGCTCCGTTCAAGGCCTTGGTGATCATGGAAGAAGATGCATCACTGAGACTGATATCACAAGTTGGAACCACAGGGAAATTCAACTCGATCAAAAAGGATTCTCCTTTCACTTCACCACCACCATCATTGAGCTCTGGGACTCGCTTGGCTATAAGAACCCCTGACCTTGTGACAAACTCGACACTGTCTGAATCAACCAAACCATTGGAGTTGGAGAAGAGACAATGAGCAGATGCCAAAGTTGCATGACCACATAGATCAACCTACAAGTAAATGGACGACGAGCATTAGAGCATAGAAAGCTCGCGAATTGGAGAGCTAAGTCAAAAAACCTCGGCTACAGGGGTGAACCAACGGAGACCAAAGCGAGCTTTGGAACCAGTGACCGGAGTAAGGAAACTCGTTTGGGAGATGTTGAACTCGGCGGCGAGAGACTGAAGCCACGTGTCGTCTCTCTCGTCATCGTCGTTGAGGAAGCAAACCGCTGCTGGGTTCCCTTTGAAAGCAGAGTCAGTGAAAGCATCCACCTTGCAAACACCAAACTCATTAGTTGATGATCTGACAACAAAACACAAGAACTCAGAAGAGAAAGAAGATGATTATTACCACAAAGTACTTGACGCCTTTCTTCTTCTTGTTGTCCATGATAAGCTCAAGAAGAAAAGAGGATGAAGATATGTCTTTTGTTAACTGAAGTAGATGTGCAAACAAGCTTAAACGATAAGTAATTAACAGATTTAGAGGTTGTTGAAGAATAATTCTACCAAACATTCTAATATAAAAAACAAAACACTAGCAAATCATATACAACGTCTATCCAATCTTCTCTTTCCCCTTTTACATTATATATCTAATGTGTTTATTCAAGACTCTTAACCTTTTTGGAAAATTTCTAATAACACACAGATCGACATAGTTACATATCGCACATGAAACTTAAATACAGATGGGGTTTATTTGTCAGATAATAAAAAAAGGAGAAAATTTTGTTTTGTAGCTAAAAGGTAGAAAAAGATAGGAAGAGAAAAGTGGAGAGAGGGTGTCATTTTTGTTACATAGTGAATTTGGGTTGTTTTTCTGGTTATAGGGACAAATTTCACTTATAGATGCTTGGAGACCGATAAGCCAAAAAATAGTAATTATTCAATACATAGTCTTATAGGAAAAACAATAAAATAAATCAAATCAATAGTCAAAACTCTCTAGACGCATTCATCGATGAAGAACGGACAACAAGCAATCACTGGAACCATCACACCCCTAGAAGAAAGTCTGCTACATCAAGTGTCAGACTCCAAGTATGAGATATCGAAGCCCAGATTTGAGCTGGAGCAAAAAAATATCATCCACACTACTCACTAGATAAGAGTTCTAAATCATAACCACATCAATGGTCACTGAGACAAAACCGAATAAACCTACCGCAAACACACTAGTCTTTACTAAACGAAATTAAACTAAAGATTGTGACACAACCCGTAAGAAGCTAACGACGAAGATCATCCAAATAACCAAAAAACGACACCATCAAACCAGACTCACACATCCTCGCCCTACAATCAACTTCACCATAACCCATAGGCGGAGAGAGCACTCCATGATACAGAAGCCGAACTCACCGAGAACGAACCATCACCCACAACAATAGTCGAGGACTCGACAGAAACCTGAGAGGAGACCCGGATTCAACAGATGAAGACAACAAATCTCGGGCGCCGTCATTAACCACACGTGCCACCAATAATCCCAGTCCACGCACGGCCAACAAGGACCCTCTCCCAATTGAGAGAAAGGGGGAATACTACGTTGGAGCTCGATCACTCTCAACCACAACCCCCTTTCCACTACCCACACGACCTTCGGGCTTCAACTTGACGAAGAGCTACACCAGATCTGGAGCAGTAGGCTCGTCTAGTCTCACGCATAGTCTCCAAAATAAATCTTGATAACAATACACACCTGTCACCGACCCCTTCTGAACCAATGTCCTTTCCAGATCTCACATTTTCACCAGTACCACAACTTAGCTCAATCGCCGATTCCATGTAGGAATTTTATTATTCATCTTTAAGAAGGTCATAATTCATCAACCCTTTTATGGGCCTAATAGATTTTCTCTCTAGGATTTGGAGTTAGTGCATTGTGGGTCCCATTCAAAGAAAGAAAAACATATTTTCTTTAAAATATTTGAACCACTTTCGATACATTGTCCCAACTTTTTCAATCAATATTAAGAAGTTTCTAGGGTTTTGGGTAAACATTCAGTTGAGATTTCAAGAATTGTAAAGAGTCTTTACGACATGTTTTAAAAGAGTGTGTGATTTGGTTGGTGGTGGTTGCAAAGATGTTTGTTGCTATGGACAGAGCTTTGATGGTTATATAGCTCGTAGAAGAAGGGAAAGATGTTACGTTCATGATGTTGGACTTACCTGGATTTTTCTCCACCGAGAGGAATCGTCTGAGTTTGGTAGGTAGAGCGTTGGGTGGAGAAACCGCATGAGGATTACTTACAATTTATTCCTTTGTGGATCCAAATTAGTAAGATTCCTATGAAACCATGGAGGCTCTAACGTCCTCGGATGATCTGATGAGGAAGTGATTGTAGTGGCATTCGATCCTCTCAAGCCCCAAACCCAAGAATTTGTGCGGGTGAAAGTGAGATTTAATGTAGCGAGGCCGCTGAGGATGTCGAAGCTAGTGAACTTACCAAAAGGAATATCACGGTTATTCATTATAACTATGAAATGATTCAAAAATGTGTTTCCCATGTCAAAGGCTAAATCATGAGCGAAGTGTTTACCCTCTAATGATCAAGAAGAGGAAAGATGCAGATAAGGCTAGAAGATAGTAGATTTTAGAGGAGCTGGAGAAAAATAAGTATTCTCTAAGGGAAGATGACCCGCTGTTTGGAGTGCTTAAGGAAGATCAAGTAGGAATTAATCCAGTGACAGGCATGCCAAAGATTGCAAGGGAGGTGTTAGACTAGATGCAAAACTATTTACTCATGGATAATAAGGAAGATGGAAGTATCAGAGAACAGAGAGTAAAGAAGTTGGTAGCTGAAGTCAAAAGACCATATGGATCAAAGATCAATTATGCGATTGAAGCCTCCGCCGATCTTCACTAGTGACCTCGAAAAAGGCAAATATATACTTTTTGACTATGAAAACACTCAAAAGTAGAAGGAATTCTCATCAAGAAGCGTTAACCCAGAGAAACTCATGGCCTCGGCGATTGGTTCTGGCTTGGCTCTGAGGATGGGTGGTCCTCGAGCAGAGAGTGAAGATGCAAATTTTGGGGGTAATATGATGGTTTTTCTGAATGTTCAGGGTTTTTAATACTGTTTTCCCGGAACCATGTGCTTCATTTAAGACTAAGAAGAAGCCAAACCCAAAAAAGAGGCCCCATAAAGCTCAAATAAAGTCGCGACTGAATTCAATGACATTAAACAGAATGGTTGGGTTTAAAGATAAAGCTGCAGGAAAGCAGATAATGTGAATTAAGAAGAGAAATGTTGTGTATGAAGATGAGGAACTTCTAATCTCAGCGACATCAAAATTAAAATTCCTCAAGGTGATCCCAATGAAGGGATCACCCTATCTTTAATGAGCATTCTCAGCTGGAATTTTCAGGGATTGGGGCGGCCTCATGACCTGACCATTCAACGTCTCCGAAATATACGTAAAAACTATTTCCTACAGACCATGTTCTTGATGGAAACAAAAAAACTGTAGAAACGTTTTGGTGGACTTACAAGTATGTCCAATCAAAAGTTTTTAGACAAACGAGGTTCTGACCATAGGCCATTACTACAAATTTTTTTGCATCTCAAACAGTGTACTGTGGGCAGTTCCAGTTTGAAAAGCGTTTTATCTTTCAGCCCTTGGTCAAAAATGAAATCATAGTTGTTTGCTCGAGTCAGCGGGATGGTAGGGAAAACATGGGTGTGGTAAAAAGATGACGAGATTGTAGAGGGGCGTTAAGTAAGTGGAAGAAAATGAGAGTTTTTAGTGCTAGAGACAGAATACACTTACTGGAATACATCCTATAGTGGTTTCAATCAAGATCACATTCTTGTTGGCTTGCGATCAGAGTGATAAAAAAAAACTATGCAAAGCTTACAAGGAAATCTTCTTCTAGCTAGATCCTTATTAGATTTGTACCCTTCTGCCGCATTAACATTGATCGATTGTATATGGCCACCGTCAATTGATTTCAAAGGGTGGGTGTCGACCGATTCTCTGTTGTGGCCATCGACCGATTATAAGGGTTGAGTGTTGATCGATGCTCCATCATCCGACTCATTCTCTTGCTCGAAATTGCAGAAACATGTGGCCACAAGTCTTGGTTCATGAACCAAATGAATGAGAGTAGTCTCTGCCATGGTTCTTGTCATAATGCTTACTGAAGAACCGGTATCGCAGAGTGCATGAGGGTAGTTATGTCCCTTGATTTTGATGGGAACCACAAACTTCCGAGGGTTGCTTCTCTTCTTCAACTTAACCGTCTGCTTTATCTTCTCCCTCAGATGATTAAACATTCTTTTAATGTCCTCATCAGTCTCCTTGGTCTTTCTGAAGAACATCCACAGTCTCTTTCCGGCCTTCACAAGATCACACACCATCATGTGGATGGGACGTTTGTAGATGCTCGAGCGAAGAGGATCTACAACGAAGCGGAGACTCGGGTCCAGGAGGTCCATACTCAGTTGTCGCAAAAAAATCTGGATGCTCCTCGGTCTAATTGTCCACCGTCGAACATGACAAATGTTTTGAGCATGTTGAATTTTTATTGCCTTCGTTATATTTTAGTTTTCAATTCAAACTATAATTTATAATTTTATTTTCTTATATTCATTCATATTTTTTTAATTGAAGGTTGTCCTAAAGAGAAAGGGACGGATGATCAGACTCGGTTCTGTAAACGATGTCCCGAGTGTGACAGCTGCCTTTGATGCAAGAAGGCAAACCGAGACTCGGGTCCAGAAATATTTGGCGGCGGCCCATCAGGTCATTGCGCATCTCCAGACAAACGACGCTGCCAACAGAAACCAAATTAGGGCAATGGCGGGGATGTTTGATCTTATTGTTGAGAAAAAACCAGCGCTGGCACATATGTGGCGGACTGTTCGTCCAACCATGAATACCGATCCCACTCTCGAAGAACAAGTGGACATAGAGCGACAGGCGGAGCAACATAATTCGCAGCTCTTCGATGACATACACTCTTAGGTTTTAGGTTTTTAATTTTTCTTTTGTATATTATATATTTTAAATATTGTGACTGTATTTGTTTTTATTTTGAATTTATAATTACCAATTTCTATAATTTTTTTGAATTCAATAATTATTTTTTAAATTTAAATATTTTACAAAATATTTATTTATTATTTAAATTTTATTATAAAATTGATTAATTCGACGTTAAGTAGATGTAATATTACGTCTAATTAACAACAACATTCGATGTTAATTAGTCATAACATTTACAATTAATTTACTTTGAATGTCGATGTAAATTAGACGTAAACTTTAGTTCTACTTAACGACGATATTTACGTCTAGTTTACGTCTAACTATATGGACGTAATTTTACATCGACGTTACGACGATCTTAGTTACGTCTTCTCTAAGACGAATTCGTTTCGTCGTACATTTTACTTTGACGTTATGATGATTGATGCATTACGACGAGCGGCTAACGACGAATGGCTAATCGTCCTTACTTAGTCGTAAGCGGCTGATTACGACGACATAACGACTTTTTCTCGTTATGTACCTGTTTTCTTATAGTGATTAGCCTAGATGGTAGACACAAGATCCTCAAACCACTCCAAATGATCCATAGGGTGCTCATGAGAATGACTTTGGAATGTTGTTTGTGCCACAAGTGTGAAATAGGATGGCTTCAGCTCAAAATTTTTCATCTGGAAAGATGGAGGACGAATAGCAGATATGTTGGAATTGAATTGATCTGGACGATTGTAGTCAGTCGACATTCTGTTTCGTGCATCCTGGGCTTCAGTTAGCTTGAGATACATCAGCTTCTTCTGGTTCAGGGATTACAGTCCCTTGATCATCAATTTTCTAACATGTTGCATTTCACAGATGACCATCAAGGTCATACATGTCTCCTCTCTCATTCCTAGTCACAATCAGCATAGCAACCATCTCTTCTTGGGAATCACCGTCGATCGATGTCACGGTATTTTTGTCGATTGATTCCGGAAAATGAGTGTCGATTGACAAAGAAGTGTTGGTGTCGATCGATGCTTGTCGCTTCTCCTTGCGGACACTATGTTTGATGGCTATTGGGTTTGAGAAAATTAAGTTTTTTTTCGTTGTTGCTTCTGGTACTGTTGGGCATGCACCTGAAAAAAAATTGTAAGTAAACTAAAAAGGAAGCCTAGACAAACTTGCAAAGCAAATCTAATGGTGATCATTGTTCCCCGACAACAGCGCCAAATTTGGTACACAGTCAAATTATCCTAGAGCTACTCTCTCAAATAAGAGGTTAAGTTGTAGTACTTAGGGATCAAATCCACAGACAGCGATCACACACAATAGATTTGATAATCAACTTATTTATGTTAGGCAATTAATATGACTTTAAAAAACAGTAAATCAGGAATGGGTTGCCTTGTAAACAATTAAGAAAAATAGGTAGATCTTGTTGTAAATCTCGTGCCTTTGCTAGAGGTTGATCTCGAACTAGGTTAGGTCAGAGAGAGAGATAGGCGGCTAGGTTTAGATGTGTGTAAGACTTGTTCTTATTGTTTTTCTTGTGTATCAAATAAGTACAATAGAGACACATATATATATGGCCTCATGGCCGACTTGCCCACATCTTATACTCGATGTGGGACAAGTTTACAAAGCTAAAATGTCGGCCAAGACTAATGACAAATGGGCTGGCCCAATCCGAGAATCATATGGGCCAATGGTCTAAGTATCGACCAAGAAGATTAGCCCACTTATGTGCATTCCAAAACCATAAGGTTTACAACACTCCCCCTGAATGCCATAACCATCTAGTGTTTGCAATGCGTTTGGTATACTGCCTCGTTAAAACCTCTCTATGGTAAACCCAAAACCCAATGTGGTAAAAAGGGAAGCCATAGACAGGAAAAAGAGTACAGCCGCATTACTCCTCCTGAAGTGAACATCACTGAAGGCTTTTTAATGATCGCATACCAATCTGGAACATGAGCTTCTTGAGCGTGCAAGTTGGTAATGCCTTGGTGAAGAGGTCGGCTGAGTTCTCACTGGATCTGACTTGGAGTACCTTGACCTCTCCTTCTTTCTGTAGATCATGGGTGAAGAAGAACTTGGGGAGAACATGCTTAGTCTTGTCACCCTTGATGTATCCATCCTTGAGTTGAACTATGCATCGTCTTTAGGAATAATGGTCGAACTTCCCTCCATTGGTGAATCACTATCGACCATCGATGCTAGATCATCATCGACCGTATCACTTGGATCATGTGTGATCAATACTTCTAGACGGTTGATGATGTTACATGCAGCCTTGCCTACTTCAAGGATGCCAATATTTTCGGATGGTTGAATGACCTTCATGAGGTTGTAATGCCTCCATGAGTAAATTCATAACCTGTTTATGATCAAATAAAAATTTGCATCTGCAAAACCAATCTTCCCTACTTTGGGTTGGTTAGTATGGTTAGTGTAAACAAACTTTAAACCTTTCGTTTCTTGTAAATAAATAACGAAGTATAAGTTTACCATTACCATTAGTTCCTTAGAACCTTTCATTACCTTTCTTTATCATCAGCTATATTTTAAATTATGCATAGATGTATGCATGCTGATGGATTATGGTTATGATCAATATATCCATTTGATATAGATCTGGTCATCCATCTTATCAATGGTTATCTTTTATGGTATATATGGCTCATGATCAGGCCACTCGTGGTTGGTATTGTGGGATTCCATTCAGTCTCGACCTTTATGGTCTTATTCGATCGATTAGTTCGACCATATGTACCTTGACCATGTTAGTCATCATGGCTGTATGTTCAACCATACCTTTACTGATACCCTCGACCACAACTTTTATAGCCTGCTACAGTCGGTATTGATGGAATCCACATTCTTTACAACCATTTCATATTTCTTTCAATATGTTCTTAGTTATGGACCAACCATAAATCAAATAGATCTTGACCTTATGATCCAAATATCATGATCATAACTTATCCAAAAATTAATCGATAACTTGTATCGTTTTGGAATCAATCAACTTTCTTTCAAGTTGGTTTGTAAACACAAGGAATTTCATTTTAATAATACATGAACTAATTTTGATAGGTCTTGTAAAACTCTTTCACAGATTATCATTTGGTTGATAATATTATATCATATGCAGCTGCATTGCATCAGTTCTTAGATGGCTAAGGAAAAAAACCATTCTTTGAGAATTTCTTTTCTCATCTTTATGGTACCTTTAGTACCTTTATCCAGTGATTAATATATTGCTTACTACATCATCATTTCTTTCCAGACATTATCATTTTGGATTGTAGTAGCATCCACCACAGACCTTATATCTGTTATAATTTGCTCATTGGTCTCTGTGAGTAACCTTGTGTAATCAGCTATGTTCAAATGCTGTAAGTAGGAACATGCACGTCTTAGACCACGTGACCATGTCCTTTATCTCACGGTTTTCTTTTCCTCACACGACCCCATTCACTGGTTTATCGGATGGCGTTCTATGGCCAATACGTCCATCATTTCAATAGGTTCTTTAAACCTTTTAAACCCCACGTTTTCGTATATTTATGAGTATGAGTACTCACATGTGGGTTTATGATCCTCGTTTTATGTTCAAGTGCTACTTTGTATGCGCAGTTTTATATCATTTGTATTGATACTCTTTTCTGCGTTCCATTGTATTCCAGACATGACATAGTTTGATTGCAATCTTATGACCATTAATACATTGGTGTTTGGCGTCCCAAATCACCTTAAGTACCATGGATTTTGGCGTCCCAAATTCCATTGTATGGTATCTTATATTGTGGTCGACCATTTTCTATGTATGGGAATGATTTCCTTTTATGACCTCGGGAATTTCTATGCACCATTTCATTTCCTTCTGAGGTTCCTTTATATTATGGAACATATTGGTCTATCTTGTATAGACTCTGTAGCAACTTGATTGTGTCTCTTCTAGGACAACAATTCATTTGGTGCAAGCTGGTATTATTTTCGGGTCAATGTGTCTGGCATCTAGTTCTGCTAGCTTTTATATCATTTGGACGTCTTTTACTAGTCCGAGGATCTTGCCAAGACAATGATGGTTGATACCATTCTCTTTACTAGCTTATAAGTTTCTCCTTTTATTGTTGGATGGTCGGATTACTTATGCAATCCGTGAACCTGGCCACTTAAACTGATCACCCATATTTGGCTCAAGGTTTCTTAAATATTTGTGGGAGAAGGCCATACTCCTATCCAACATATATTCTCATCCTCAATCCTCTTCTGAGGTTCCATCTTAAGTGGCACATATGTCTGTGGTGGAATATTCAGATTTTCTTAAGATGGTATATGTCTGGTTTATAACCCTTAATCTGAGATGAGAATATCTATGCTCACTTATATGGCCTGATGCATATTATCTTTACACATGTATATTCATGATGTCCTTAAGCATTAGGCTGGACGTGGATGATGTACCACCAAGAGAGAGTTTGAGAACTCTAAGCCGTTTATAGCATGGTTATATACCATGGTACACGAATTTGTAGTATGTTTATGGACTACGGGATTTGTCCTCACTCCCCCTCATGAACATACTTATAATTTCGTGATGCTTAGGACAATAAAGCCCAATGAGTTTCCCTTGTGTAAATGTTTCACAACGTGAGATTTTATGGGATAACTCTTTGTGCCTTTTATAATTTCCTTCTTTGCATCAAGTTTGGACTTGGATGGCTAATCCAGTTAATGCCATATAGTGTTATAATTTCGTGGGTCATAGGACCACTATGGCTTTTGCCTTTATCATACTGATCCTTAGCATAGTCTAGATCAGTATAGCATATAGGTATAGTCATTTACCACTTTCTTATAAGGCTTATAATCTGAAAGGAACTGATGTTTCCTTTGCCCATTGGTTTAATGTGGAAACCATTTATACTGAAGTATATAACTCAATGGGTCTTTCATTTGGGTGAATGCCTTTTGTTATTTTGTGGTCTTATAGTATTGACTATCCTTATGTTATTTAATCAATCACTTTTTAAAATAATAAAAAACTTAGAAATATAAAAGCCTAAACACCAAAACATTACTTTATTCTACTTGGTTATCATTTCAGCATATCTGAAGTTTCATGATCCATGGGATCGTCTTTGCTATGATCAATTTCGTGACCCATAAGGTCATCTTGGTTGTGATCAAAGTCACCCTCATCATCCTGATACATCATATGAGCTTCTGGATTCTTGCCTTTTAGACTCTCTTGATAGAGGTCGACCAGATGCTTAGGAGTTCGGCAATTCTTTGCCCAATGGTTTATCATTCCGCTTCTATGGCAAGGTGAAGTTCCAGGATTCTATGGCCTTGAAGATGTCCCATTGCTTTTGCCTTTACCACGTCCATAAATGGACTGGTTTGGACGGTCATAAGGGGTAAAACGCCCTTTTCCTTGGCCACCACGTCCACATCCTCGCACTTGACCTCCACGGCCGCGTCCTCGCCCATATGAGGAACTGCGACCTCTTTGGTCATGCTGGACATGGTTGGCCTCTGTACCATCCTTAGGCTGGGAATGATTTGCCTCAGGGACAGGCTTAGTACCTGAGGGTCTAAGCTCACTGTTCTTCAAGAGCAGCTCGTTTGTTCTGTTCTGCAAGCAATAAACAATGAATGAGTTCACTGTAGGTTTTAAATCCCTTTTGTCTATATTGTTGCTGAAGCAACATATTGCTTGAAGACATTGTCTGGAATGTATTTTCTAACAACTGCTCATCAGTTACAATCTCGCCACATAGCCTCAATTTTGAGACTATTCTGAATAAGGCTGAGTTGTACTCATTCACAGACTTGAAGTCTTGAATCCTGAGATGTATCCACTTATAGGTGGCTGCTGGAAGAACCAAAGTCTTCTGATGATCATATCTCATCTTAAATTCTTTCCATAGCTCATATGGATCATTCACTGTGAGGTATTGAGCTTTCAAGCTTTCCTCTATGTGATGTCGGATGTGCATAAGGGCTTCTGAGTTTTCTCTCTTGTTGGCATTATTTCCCTCAACGATACAATGCTCTAGGCCTTTGGCTCCAAGAGATATCTCAATATCTAATGCCCATTGCAAGTAATTGTCACCTTTGACACTGAGTGGTGCAAAGTCCAAGTTTGTGATATTTGGCATCTGAAAATTAGATTCAGATTGTTTAGGTCTTATTATACCACATCTCTTGTCCATTTAAAATCGTAATGAAAATCAGTTTTAAAACCGATTGGACAAGCACATGGTCAGGTTGTACATCGTGGTACGCTTCATCGACCCATGTGGTTCGTGGTCTAACCGGACGTACTGGTGTGGATCATCGACCATCCGCAATCTAGCCGTACCGTGTACGCATCATCGATCATTGCGGATCACGGTCTAGCCGTACATGAGGGTACACATCATGGACCTTCACGGACCATGGTCTATCCGCATGATGCGGGTGATCGACCATCCGTGTTCGTGGTTTGGTCGCGGGTCGTGGTTCATACGGATCACTGCGGGTTGTACCGTGTGGTATGCGACTGGTCGTACCGCATGGTACGTACCGTTTATCATCCGCGTCCGTGTTCGTACCGCATGGTACGTACCAACGACCATCCGCGGTTCATGGTCTAGCATCATCGACCATCGTCTAGCATCATCGACCAATGCATGTATTTTCATGCAAAAGCAAACTTTTCTTATTCATTCTAGGGTTTTAGGATTTAGATCTTATACTTTTAGAAATTTGGAAAATTTCCTTTTTAGATAAGTTTCCTTTTAGGAAAGTTTCCTTTTTAGGTAAGTTTCCTTTTTAGGTAAGGTTCCTTTTTAGGTAAGTTTAGGTAAGTTTCCTTTTTAGGTAAGTTTAGGTAAGTTTCCTTTTTAGGTAAGTTTCCTTTTCAGGTAAGTTTTCTTTTTAGGTAAGTTTCCTTTTTAGGTAAGTTTCCTTTTAGGTAAGTTTCTTTTTTAGATAAGATTTCATTTTTTGGATTTTCTTAAAACAAATAGATTTAGGTTTCCTTTTAAGTTTAGGTTTTCCTTTTATGATTAAGTTTTCCTTTTTAGAATTTTCTTTTTTGGATTAGGGTTTTCCTTTTTGGTTAGGTTTTCCTTTTTAGAATTTTCCTTTTTGGATTAGGGTTTTCCTTTTAGGTTAGGTTTTCCTAAATCGGATTGATTTAGGTTTTCCTTTTTGGATTAGGGTTTTAGAAGTTTCGATTGTCTAGCAACTTAACAATGAACATCTATCAACCTAATGGTTCGATTTCAATCTTAACAATGGCAAAAGTTCAAAAAATCAAACCGCAATAACCTCAACATAAGTTTTAAAATCAGATCTAAACTTTAGGTTTAAAATCGGATGAACCTCAAGATTAAGTTTGATGACATACCTTAATCCTTGTTGATTTTTCTCCTTGGTTTCCTCTTAGGAACCTTAAACAATCAATCAAAGAAAGATTCAAAGTAGATTAGTTCTTAGATTTGAGAATCAATCGATCAAAAATTAAGAGAGAGAGAGAGAGGTTCGCCGATTAGGGTTTTCGGGTGGTGTTGGGGTTGTTCCGGCTTTGAGGCTTTGAACTAGGACTCGAGATGGTTGTGCTTAGAGCTGGATCGTGCTGATAACGTGTTGTAAATCTCGTGCCTTTGCTAGAGGTTGATCTCGAACTAGGTTAGGTCAGAGAGAGAGAGAGAGAGAGATAGGCGGCTAGGTTTAGATGTGTGTAAGACTTGTTCTTATTGCTTTTCTTGTGTATCAAATAAGTACAATAGATACACATATATATGGCCTCATGGCCGACTTGCCCACATCTTATACTCGATGTGGGACAAGTTTACAAAGCTAAAAAGTCGGCCAAGACTAATGACAAATGGGCTGGCCCAATCCGAGAATCATATGGGCCAATGGTCTAAGTATCGACCAAGAAGATAAGCCCACTTATGTGCATTCCAAAACCATAAGGTTTACAACAGATCTAGGGTTTTTAGGTAGTGAATTATAATGGATAGAAGCCAAGGAGTTTTCAATCATATAACACGAATTCAATTAGTAAAGATATCACAAGTAATATCTATCTTATGGCTAAGCTCAGAGTTTACAAACTTTTGTGTGTAAATTCAGAATGACCGTCGATCAATGGTATGCAAACGACATCGATCGATGGTATGAAAATGGCATCGATTGATGGTATCCAAACGGCATCGATTGATAGATTTATTAGTCAAACATTAAACGTTAAGATTCGATTGCTTCACTTAGAATTACTAGACCATGCTCTCGATTGTGCTTAGTAATTTAAGCTCAACAGGAATTATTTAGGTCATACTCTCGTAGTGCCAATTTTTCAAAGGTCAAGGTTCTAGGTAATTAATCAAGAACACAAGCAATAACAACAATCATGATGATAGATCTAATAATCACCCTAGCAATTCTATTATTTGGTTAATCCAACAAAACTATTTATAAACCCTAAATCTAACAAGGTGACTACTTAAACATAGTTAAGCAGAACATAATCATAAACATAAAATAATGCATAAGAATAAGGATAGAAAGTAAGGTTCCAATGCAAAGCTTGAGAATTCATGATCTTCTCCCAAAAAATCCTAAACTACTATGTTTGTTCTGAAATCTCTAAAATCTTTTATTTGCATAAAACACTGGCGAAGATAATATAAACTAGGTAAAACTCGTCCAGTGACAATCTTGTAATTTCTTAAACTTGTGCTTCATGTATGGTACTTTGTGAATTGGGATATTGTGCGTCGACTGTCAATCGATGGCAAGTGTGCATCGTCGATCGACGCTATGCTCTGTCTCCACTCGTATTGAATTTGACCAGCAACGGGTTCCTCTCTCTTTAAGCTCCAGAAAGCCTCATAATCTCTAAAATGCTACAAAATACACTTGGACCTCAAAGTACTCTAAAACATGTCCTAGAAACAAATAACAGACTCCAAATAGAGTTTATAATATATCAAAAACATGTAAATATTAGGACTTATCAGAAAATAATTCACTCTTTTGGATATTATTACTAAGGCACATGAATAAGCTTTAATGTGGTTTACAATTCAACAATTGGAGAGTGAACTAGAGATTAAGGAGCAGGAAGTGTGTCAGCAGACAACCTCTTGTGTTGGTTTCCCGTCGGTTGGATGGATTCAGTGTGAAGTTGGGCTTCAGTGAAATAAGAGATCTGAAATTGTAAGAGCTGCATGGATTGTGAGATGAAACCAGCTTGATCAAACTGCATTATAGACAAGCGTTTACATTATTAAACCATTGATGGAAGCTAAATGTGAAGTAATGTTCGGGCATTGAGAGTATGCATGTTTTGAAGAAAGTTAAGGTCTCTTTTTTGTTTGACTTTCATGATGTAGTTGGGGCAATTTTAAGCCCTTCACGGTTGGTCGTATGCGTTGCAGTATCAAACAAGTAAAATCAAATTGAGTTTACAGTTTTTTTAGAGGGACTTGAAGTTGATGACTTTGGCTTCTACTAGAGGTGTCACTTTCATTGCTCAAGGTTTCATAAACTTGGGGGCATTGCAGTCTTATGTGGCGATAGGACATCCCCAGTAGTTTGATTCTTACTTTGCCAATGAAAAAAGGGCCTCTACTTGTCAGTGTAGCTTTGGAGTATATGGTTTCTTTTGTGTTGTATAAAGTAGGTTGATAGGTAGAATGTGTCGTGTATCTTGTAAACACGAGTATTGTACTTCTGCAGCAAATTGTTATGGGTGGTTGTAGTGCCAAATATACATTCCAACTAGGTAGTGATCCGCCCCGTGCGCGGGGTGAAACAGTTGATTAGATTATTTATTTTACGTTGTACTCAGAGATTTGTCATATAGCTTTTTCTAGGGATGGACATTAAGATATTTGTTCGGATTTAGTTGGTCTATACGACTTCGGATTTTTTAGAATTAGAAAGTTAACTCTGATTCAAATATTTACAAATTTCAGCTGATTCGGTTTGATTTTGGATACCCATTTTAATTATGTAATTTTTTAACAAAAACCTAAATATACTTAAGTCCTAAAAATATGAAAATAAAAATAGCATAAAACATATAAATTTGAATAATGTAAAACTAAATATTTAAATTTACATAAAAATAGTTCAATTTAAATATTTAGATGGAGAACATATAGATATTTTCAGTATTTTGAACATTTTTGTTATTATAGATATTTACTTGTGACTATCTTAATAATATTTAGATATTCTCTTATGTTTGAATATCTAATAGATATAAGATTTAAAATAATTAATATATTTAATTTTATAATTGTAATTTAGATATTTTTGGTATCCAAAATATTTTAGGTTGAATTGGATTTGAGTCTGGTTATCCAAATATCAAAAATTTAGATCTATCTAAGTACTTAATCAATTTTAGTTTATGTGTAGTATTACTTTCAAATCAAGTTCGATTCGGTTCTTCGGATCCATATATTTTATACAAACTTATTTTCTTCTACTAATATAAAGCAAAATAAAATAAATTTATTACAATTTTTTTGAGTTTATTTTACAAAAATGATTACTAGACCATAATCCCCTATATATTAATCATGGAGCATTAGAACTTAGAAGTGTAGCCACGTGTCATCACCAGGATGATTCTCAGAATTCTTAGAAAAAAGTTGGTCCATATAATTATAGATTATACTTTTATTAAATTAACATTCATATTGATTAGTAATGCATAAAAGGATATTTTACAATCTTTCCTTAAATAAAAGCTATGGAATTACCTAATATGATTAACATATATGTGACAATTAATGTTTTGAATAATAAAGATTTGATAATATATTTTGTATTCTTCATCATTTTTTTAATTTATATTATTAAAAAATTTAACAATCACATTAACCATATAATAAAAATCTATTTTTTTCTTACATGTTATATTATGAATTTTTAAAAACAACTATAATTACTAAAACAGTAAAAGCATTACAATCAAAATTTTGTAAACGATGTTTTATTTATTTTTTGTTATAAAAAGATACAAATGATCATAATATCATATGAATATTAAGTATCATTCAATATATATTCAGATTAAATATATATATATATATATATATATATATATATATATATATATATATATACTTTATTTTTATTAATTAAACTATATATCATATAAAATACATATATGTTAATTATATACTTAGATGGATAATTACAACATATTTTGGTACACACATGTCATTATAACATATTAATATACGAGTTATATATATTAATCCTGGAATATTAAAATACTTAAAAAATAAGTTATCAATCCTATGTAAGTTATTGGTTTCTCAATTATTTAATATTTATATATATAATTTTATTATTTTATAATATGTACGAGCTATATATACGAGTTTTTTTTTGTAGTCACATGTCATCACGACAATGATTTTTAAAATCTTAAAAAAATAAGTTAGTACATCTAAATATATATTATAATTTTTATTAAACTAATTATCTGATTAGTTATTCCTGTATAAAATAATAATTTCTATTCTTTCCTTAAATAAAATCTACGAAATTACCTAATATGATTAACAAATATGTGACAATTAATGATTTTGAATAATAAATATTTGATAACAATATATGTATCTTCCGTCATTTTTGTTCAGTTTTATATTCTTGAGGACATTTAAAAATCACATAAGTATATAATAAAAAAATCTAGATTTTTTCTAATTTGCTATATTTTGATTTTTTTTTAATATAAATTACTAAGGCTGTTAAAAATCTACGATGAAATTGTTTTGATCAATTGTTTAACTATTTTTTTATAACAAGATTTAAATGATCATAAAATCATGTAAATATGAAGTCTCATTTAATATATATACATTTATTTCAATATCGTTTAAATTAAAATATATATATCATATATATAATACATAAACATGTTAATAAAAATAATATTTGTATTAATAAAAATAATATTTTTGTCACAACAAATATAAAAATGTTAATAAAATCATATGAGTATCAAGCCTCAATAAATAAATATTTATATTAAATATATTATATATCCATATCAATATCATTTGATTTTAATTATATAAAATATAAATAAATAAATGGTTTATTTTGTTTTTTATCAACAAAAAAATTTGTAAATAAAAAGAAAGATTGCTTTTATTTATGTTCTTACTTGAATTTAATTGTATACGTAATAGATATTCGCTCCGTAATTATTAAATATATTTATTATTGCATAATATGTTAATTAATACAAAATAAATAATATTATCTACAAATAATTTGTATACATAATTAATCTTCATTCGGCGCAAGCATGGATCTCAAATGTTACTTGATCGTATCCTTTCGAAAATATGATTTTTCATATCGAAGTGATATGGTGAATTATAACATTCGAATGATATCATTGAAACCCAATGTAAATTAAATAAGTTTTTAAAAAAATATCAACAAACACCACCTTACTCATCAACATTATATTGACGATCCATAACTATACGTTTGGAAACTTATGACATAATGGTTGAACAATCAAGATTAATATTCAACGATAATTAGTATATTAATTTCACTCTGCGCATGCGCGCGGGTAATCATCTAGTTTAAGAATATTAATAAAAATAGTTGGCCGTCATGTCAATATTGGTGGACATGTTGCAGAACTAACATAGTCTATAACCAATAACATGTATTTTCTTTATAAAAATTCTTGGTAAATGTAATAAAATATGATATAATCGAGTGAAATAGGTTAGTGTTGCGTCGAAATTATGTGATTTGTTCATTCAGCAATTAGTTATGTATTTTAATCGATTTTGCGAATTTCTTTTCTTTTAAAGTTTTTCTGTGTTCTAATTTTTTTCTACCAATCTGATTATGTTTCTAATTCTTGATTTGATACGAAAACTTTGAAAAGAAAAACAATACTTGAATAAACTAAAGATCTGAATTTGTGTGTGGTTTTTTTTCACCTCAGTTTCTTTAGAGAAACCTCAATCATTGTAAAGTTCAGCATGTACGAAACTTTCAATTTCTAAAACCATTCTTATTCCAACATTTTAGTTGATTTGAATCATAATGATTTTTTAATTTTTTTCTTTCAACAATGATATTATTCAATAGTCGCACGGAGAAAACTTCAATTCATTAATACAAAAGCTGAAAATACAGAAACTAAAAATGATTTGATAAAAAAATATGTGTGAACACATTAAATTGTATGCGGTAGAGTTAAGAAAATTAATGTGTGAACTTATTACTTGTTACATAGAGATTTATTTAAAGGAAAGTAGTAGTTTGCATTAAAGTTGATTTTTTATGAGAAACGTTCTCCACTCGATACATCAGTTTTTCAAAATAAAAATTTCCCTTGTAGACACGTCACATACCTTGTAAATAAGTATTAAGATAACTTTTAAAAGTATTTCTCCTTTAATATATAGGGGATTTGTGAAAGAAAAATAAAAGATGGGTTAGAATTTTGTAGGAGTATCAAAATGAGCTATAACTCATGAGCTAGCTTAGCTCAGCTCATTTTTTTACGAGGACGATCTCTATTTTTTAGGCTCATTTAATGAATGAGTTTATTAATCGAGCTTAAATTAGATCATGAGTTCTATGAACGAACTATAATGAACATGAGCCAGCTCATGAGCTTAGTTATTTTTATATTTAAAATTATATATATATAATTTTGGGAACTTCTTTTTTCTTATGTGAAAAAGATAATTTTTATATTTATCGTATTTATCTTTTAAAATTAAAATGTAAAACCAAATCTACTTAAAACTTAATTTATATATTAATCATATTTATCTTTTTAAAATTCAAATGTCAAAGATACATAAATAATATAAAAATAACATTTTTAAAAATTATCTATAACTTTTTAGAAGAAAGAAAATAGAATTTTTCTAAAATAAAAATAGAAATTATCTAACTCTTATATATAAACTCATGTTAGTCTATCATATTTCTCACAAACTTTGTTGATCCCAAATTTATAAATGTTTTATTTTATTTTTATAATCTGGAAAAATGAAAACTTTGAAAATGAATTGTCTCAAGACTCTCACGAGGAATAAAATTTTTGGATTATTAGTTTAGCTTAATTTATTTTTGAAGTGTTGGTTTTATTTAATATTTAATATTAATATTTTGAATTTTTTAATATTTAAATTTTGAATAATATTATCGAAGTTATTTAAATATTTTATTTTTATAAAATTTTAATATTAGATCGTGAATTAGCTCATGTAACTCATGATCTGAGTTCGAATTTACATATTAAAGCTCATAAGCCTCATATTATTAAGAGAGAATTGCCAAGTGTGACTCAAAACTTGGAGTCAAACCCAAAAGAATACCCAAACTTGGGTCAAAGGCAAAAGTAACTTAAAAGACTATTGAAATTACAACTATCCCCTTGTGAACAAACAAAAAAACGGATTTTTTTTTACGTTTCTAACCCTCGCAAGTCGTCTGTTCTGACGACTTAACTGAAAGTCGTTTGGACAGTTATTCTTAAACATAATTTAAAAATTTTGTAAAAAATATTTTGATAAGTGAAAATGGGAATTATGTAATTAACATATGTCTTAAGAGATATAAATTAAGATATAACAAATTTCAATTGTTTTCAGCATAGATGAGTGAAAGTAGTGAGTCATGATATTCTTTAGTTTATGTTTCATCAACATATGTTATAGTATTGTATGTGTTCTTAGGGTTAGATTTTGGAAAGCATTAAAACCGTTTTTGAAAATTTTAAAAATTACCTAAGCGTGTTCATTTCTGTGTATAGTAAACACTATTGAAGTATAATTTGATTTTATAACGTGGTTAGTTAGTTAATTTAGTCATTTTAGTTTAAGGTTTCATTTTAGGGTCTGGGACGACTTAACATTTAGTCGTCTGTAAACGGACGACTAAATATTAAGTCATCTGATGTACATTATCCGCCAGACGACTTATTTGTAAGTCATCTAAACCGGACCAAACCTTAAATTTTACCACTGTACTTTTAAAGCTAACCGGATTATTTACCCAATACATAAGGTGATTTTTTTTTTGTTAATTTTTCGCAAAATTCAGAAACCCAAACAGTTCTCTCTCAAAGGCGATATCAAAGGCGATTTCGAATTCCCACTATTTCCGAACAAACCATCGTTCTCAACGTCGGCTATCTATCTCACTTCATTCTCACCGTTCTCACCGCTGCTTCCTCTAAACACTAGCGCCACCGCTTCTTCTAAACCCTAGCGCCGCCGCTTCCTCTAAACCCTAGCGCCACCGCTTCCACTATTTCCGAACAAACCGTCGCCTTCACCACCGTGCTCACCAACGTTCTCACCGCCGCTTCCTCTAAACACTAGCGCCGTTTAACATAAAACGTTGTCTCTATCAATTTACTCATTCTCACCGTTTCACGTTTATATTTTCAGATCTATAACCGCAATGACGAGTACTCCTTCTGCGACTAATCAGGTCCGCTTTAAATTTTTCTACTGGAAGACTTGTAATTTAAGTCGTCTGGAAAGTCTTCCAACTGGACGACTTAGTAGACGACTTAAATATAAGTCGTCCAGCAGGAAGACTTTCCAGACGACTTATTATAAGTCGTCTACTAAGTCGTCCAGTTGGAAGTCTTTCCAGACGACTTAATTATAAGTCGTCTACTAAGTCGTCTTGTTAGATTTAGCTTGTTTAGCTTATCTCTATTGTTGTCTTTGATTATTTTGCAGACAAAAAGGATGGATATTCCATAACTCCCCCCGTAGGTTATACACATTAGAGGAAGAGCCAGAAGCCCAAAATAGCATTTCGCATCATACGGATAATAGCAAGTTGCATACTGCTCTTAGGGATGCTCTTACTGATGAAGAATTTGAAGAGCTCAAGGAGTCGAGTTTGGGAGTTTTCATCAAGTTCAAGGAGCAGGGATTTGGTTGGGCTTCAAGGCTGGTTCACTAGATGCTCAGTTTCCAGCTGGACATTAAGAAGAAGTATGAGATGTGGTCTCTCGTTGGTCCAGAACCTTTGAGGTTTTCACTGTTAGAGTTTGAAAACCTCACTGGTCTAAACTGCGATTACATCGAGGACCTTGAGAGACCAAAATGTGAAGTTACCAAAGAGATGGTTTCTTTCTGGGGGATGCTGGGAGTTCATCTGGAAGCTGGACCAACTACTGATCAGATAATAGCAGCACTGAAGAGATGCGAGGATTGGTCTAGGGAAGATCGCAAGCGGCTCGCGTACCTTTCCATCTTCACTGGATTCATTGAAGGGAGAAAGTTTTCAACCGCTACACGATCTAGTCTTGCAAGGCTAGTGATGGATTTAGAACAGTTTGAGAATTATCCATGGGGGAGAGTCGCGTTTAAGGTGCTGATGGACTCTTTGTGGAACAAAGATATTACTGGCTGTTACACCGTGGATGGGTTTATACAAGTTCTTCAGGTCTGGGTGTACACAGCTATGCCAGAATTGGGTGCTAGTATTGGTGTTCCCAGAGCAAACAGTCCGTCTCCACCGATACTGGCTTACGAGGGCAGCAGAGGTCGCAGATCAATGAAAGCTGCTATCTTGAAACAAGTATTTACTTCAATCCAAAAGACTACGCAGATGACTTATATTAAAGTCGTCTGGAAAGTCTTTCAGCTGGACGACTTAGTAGACGACTTATTATAAGTCGTCTGGAAGGTCGTCCAGCTGGACGACTTACTGGACGACTTAATTAAGTTGTCTGGAAAGTCTTCCAGCTAGACGACTTAGTAGACGACTTATTATAAGTCGTCTGGAAGGTCGTCCAGCTGGACGACTTACCGGACGACTTAATTATAAGTCGTCTATTTAGTCTTTTTTTTCAAATATCTAACTCGATTCTTCTATTTACTGCAGACCCGCATGATCAACTTTGTTGAGAAGGACATTAGTGAAATGTGGCCAAAATGGGACTCTGAGGTTGAGGACCTGCCCGCAGAGAACATCATTAAAGTCATGTATGATCGGAGACCGTGGAAGTGGACCATGGATTGCTGGGAAGTCACTGGTACTAAGGTCTATACAAAACTTAAGGTTGTGACTCCATCGAAGAAAGCCACAGAGATGGTTGTGGTGGAGGAGGAGGAAGACAATCCAAGACCTCTGAAGAAAGCTCATAAAGGGGCTCCTAAAGAGACTAGTGAAGAGGCTAGTGGGATGACCAGAGAGAAGATGGCAAATATGTTCAAGGAAGTAGTTGAATGCATGAAACATGGGTTTACGAAGTGCCTCAAGGAGATTAGGAAGTTGTCCGATAGGGTGGAAGCTGTGGAGAAGATGGTTGGTGTCACCAAAGCCAAACAGACTACCCCTCGAGCCAAACAGACTACCCCTCAAGCCAAAGAATCCGAGGTTAGTAACAAATCCTCTCCCAACAAGAATTAAGTCGTCCAGGGTCAACTAGTCGTCAAGACAACTTATATTTAAGTCGTCCAGGGTTAACTAGTTGTCCAGACGACTTAATTTCGTTCAGAAGACTTACTGATAAGTTACTGATAAGTCGTCTGGACGACTTACATTTAAGTCGTCCATAGTCAACTAGTCGTCCAGACAACTTATATTTAAGTCGTCCAGGGTTAACTAGTGTGCTATTTATATTGCATAGAGAAATTCGCGATGAGGCGAACTCGGGAAAGAAGAGCTTGCCGGAGGATAAAGCAGATGGTGTCTCCTCCAAAGACCAACCGAGCGTCGCTTCCACCGATCAACAACCAAGCGTTCCAGTTCCACAATCAAGTGTTTCAGTTTCAGAACAGAGCCTGGTTGTATTGGACAAAACAGCTCCCACTGCTTCGGACTTTGAGGTGGCGGGTGCTAGATACAGAGAGAAGTTGGATGCTTCTGTGCGTGCAAGGAGTAAACGAGCGAAGAAACCTACTCCTTTTCATAGAATCAAGTTCTATAGCCGTGATAGAATCAGGATTTGCAATGGAGATTTGCTCGAGATATGATGGCAGACGCGAATACCCTTCTTCTGCTGATCCTCTCACCAATGTTTGTGCATATAACAGTGCTCTGTATGAAGTGGTGTAATCAAGCGCCATGCCAAACATGTTCCTCATTGCATCAGTGATATGCTGCGGAGTTATCCCATCAATGATTCCAACACGATCAATGAAAAGACTACCAACATACTTCGGAGTACAGTGTCTCCGCTGAGCGATTCGGTCTCTCACTGAGCATAAATGTTATTCCACATACTTTGTTACCCAAAACGTGTTTGTCCCATGTTTCACACACGCTCTGATCTTCCATCCACAACCGCTAACCCGACATGTTGCCACAAGGAGAGTTTTCGTTGATTTGTATATTCTGAAAGAAAACCTACCCCTCACTGCTGCCAACCGTAGCTCTGAAAGCAATGCATCCTTTCTAACAAAACTTTGGTTGACATAGATATTGGTACCATCCGATTTTCCTCCTTCAATAGCATTTGTCTTACCATATGCCTTTTCGATTTCTTCAAAACAAATATTATCATCATCTTCCTCGTCCTCATCTTGAACCTTTCCATAAAGATTGTAATCCCTACCATTCTGATCCGTTTCACCAACAATAGAGTTATCAGCATCCCCCTCCCCATTTTCCTCCTCCCCATCTTGATTTTCATCTTCAACAAACTCATTATCACCAACATCTTCAAAACATTCATCAGCTTCATCATTATCACCAACATCTTCTTCCCATTCACCAGCTTCATCATTATCACCAACATCTTCAAACCATTCACCAGCTTCTTCCCTTTTCTCTGAAACCGTTTCCACCTTGTTGCGGCTTGATACACAAAGACATACTCTATGCGTTTTGAGTATCTCGAGCAAGTTTCGAACTTGTATATCACTTGTAACATGAATGGGAGGACTGCCTGGAGCCATCATCATTTCTGCTGGTAATGAGTAGCTAATCTCCACAGTCACTGTTCTCATGTCCAGGTTATAATCTTCTTGAGCCATTGCAACAAGTTCAGCATGTGTTGAATCTTCATTCAATAAAAACAATCTTGCTCCTTTGAGATCATCAACCACAAAATCCCAACGGCAATCTTTCAACAACCATTCTCCATACACTGCATGTAACTGACGAATCATCTGCAAATATTCAAAATAAAACACATTAGTAAACATAGAGAAAATGAAGAAGTTCACTAAACATTGCCGCAGACGACATAGAAGTAAGTCATCCAGAAGACTTAAAGGTAAGTCGTCTAAAGAGGTCACTTTTGCAATTGAAAATTAAATGGGACGACTTAATTCTAAGTCGTCCGGCTTTGTTTGTTTAAAAAAAAACTGCAGACGACTTATATATAAGTTGTCTACGAAAAAGGGCTAGTTTTGCATTTGACAGAATCGTGTCAGATCTTTGACTATTGCTGGACGACTTATGATTCTGTCGTCTCTGAAAAAGTTAAAATTTCAATATTTTATTCAAACTAGACGACTTAAACGTAAGTCGTCCTAGGTTAGTTTTGTAATTGAAAAATAAAACTTGAAATTTAACTTTCTCCAGACGACTTAATTTAAGGTCGTCCGGGTGAAGCAAAGTTTGACCAGAAAACTTGGGAAAATTTCTGGACGACTTTGCTTTCCCGGACGACTTTAAATTAAGTCTTCTGGCTGGATGACTTTCAATTAAGTCGTCTGGAGAAAGTTAAATTTCAAGTTTTATTTTTCAATTACAAAACTAACCTAGGACGACTTACGTTTAAGTCGTCTAGTTTGAATAAAATATTGAAATTTTAACTTTCTCAGAGACGACAGAATTATAAGTCGTCCAGCAATAGTCAAAGATCTGACACGATTCGGTCAAATGCAAAACTAGCCCTTTTTCGTAGACAACTTATATATAAGTCGTATGGAGTTTTTTTTAACAAACAAAGCCGGACGACTTAGATTAAGTCTTTCGTTTTGACCAGAAGACTTATCAGTAAGTCTTCTACATACAGATGACTTACGAGTAAGTCTTCTACGCGAACAGATCTTGAAAAAAAATTCAAATTCGTACCTTAAACTATGTGAGATGACTTCGTTTGCACATAGGGTCTTCTCCAACCACCCAGAACCTCAAACGAAAGCAACCGTAAGTCAAAACGAAAGAAATATGGCTATGTCAACCATAAAATATTTTGAATCAAAAGCTTGAGTTTTTTGGATGAATATGGAGAGAAAGTGAAAGAAATGTTGTTTTTAGTTCACAAGAGGTAGTACAACGTTGTTGAACTATTCATTAAAGGGCATTAAAAGCTACAAACATGTAGTACAAGGTGGTTGAACTATTCATGGTAGTGGCAATATTGTAAATACTTGAAGATGATGAGGTTGAGACAGTAAAGAAGCCATTTTCGAAAAACCAAAAAAAAAAATTAAAGGCATTTTCGTAGATAAAATGCAGGTGTGGAGTGAAAATCTCAAAAAAAATGAGTCAAAAAGAAAAGATTAGTTTTCTGTTTAACTCCAAGTTTTGAGTTACTTTTGCAAAAAACCCTATTATTAATGAGCTGAAAGATCTGAATTCATTGTGGGCTGAGCAAGATCATTTTGACACCCTAAAATTTTGTTAGTTAGCAATGCTATGAAAAGTTGAGTTGAGGTGATAGAACAGTTTTGATGGGCCAAAACCCGTTTCAAGAAGGGCTCCGCCAATAATAATCCACGTCAGTTTAGTTTCAATAACGAAATTAGCCTTTAGTTTTCTGTGCCACGTAATACTTTTTGATTGGGTCTTCTTCTTCTTCTCCGAGAAACAATTATATTTACTCTTTTCACAATTCTCAAAAACTGTAAACCTAAATTGCGCCTTTTCAGCTTCCCTTTGCTCTGTCAAAATATCCTCGACAGATTATTCGGGAAGGTCCGTCCGTCGTGTGATCTTATTGTTCCAAAAACCTGTTTTTTTTTTTAATATTTGAAATTAGAGTTTTACTTAGAGTGTTGGCCTTCTTCTTGTATCAGTTCTCTAGTTCGTTTGTTTTTGCAGATTGATATCATATGGGATACAAACTGGTTTATCGATCTCTCACGGAACTGTTTCCACAGGTTAATAATAAATAAAAAGATGTTCTTTATATAATTCCTTATACGCCATGCGATGATTGGTCACGTTTCATCTCTGCTTTTTTTGTAATTGTGATGAGTATACAATGCAGATTGATTCAAGGATTTTAAAAGCTGTTGCTATTGAGCACCCTAAAGATGCTGATGAGGCTGCAGCTATTGTTATTTCTGACATTGTTCCCAAGTTTGATCTTGATATTCAGAGCAAAGCAATGATCGGTTTTAACAATCTTGGGGAGGGTTGTGATCAAGCAGAGCCAAGCACAAGCACTGTTTCGCTGGTTTTTCCTGCAGCTGACAATACCCAAGTCACACAGAGACCATCTCGTTCAGATGATGTAAGAGGAGATGCAGAGTTGACATCAAAGGGTTCCTTGTCCGTTGAAAATGGTGTTCCAGAGCTGGATGGTGCTTTTAGCTCTATTGTTTGCAGATCAACTCAAGGATGCAAGATTGATCACCTTGAACAGATCATTGAAGATGCAAAAACCAACAAGGTTTGCTATAACTAGTATGTGTTGCAGTGTTTACTTGACGACATTATATAGTATCCTTCTTTTCTTTTTATTGTGTGATGGTGCAGAGAACCTTGTTCGCTGTGGTGGAATCCATTATGAATCTTATGAGAGAAGTTGAACTTCAAGAGAAGGATGCAGAAAAAGTGGAGGAAGATGCTACTAGAGGAGGCTTCGAGACTCTTAAAAAGGTCGAGGATCTGAAGAAGATTCTGGCACATGCCAAGGAGGGAAATGACATGGTGACTTCAGTTGATAATATGTGCTTGTTAATGTGCTTAAACTTTTAATAGAGATCAAAGTATCTTACTCTGTTCTACGTCACAGGATGCTGGAGAAGTTTATGGGGAGAGGTCAATTTTGAACACGGAAGTAAATGAGCTTGAAAACCGCTTGCTCAACTTATCAGAAGAACGAGACAAGTCTCTGTCTGTTCTTGATGAGGTCAGTGCAAGTCATATGCGTTAGATGATTTGCTCAATATCTCGGCTATCCCATTAGTTCTTGCTTAGTGATGATACACACTTTAAGATTTAGCTGGTTGTGTTTCTTTTTTTTGACTTTTATAGATGCGTGGAGTCCTTGAAATGAGACTAGCGGCAGCTCTTGAGATTAAGAATGCAGCTGAGAAAGAAAAGCAAGTAAAAGAAGGTTCTGCACGGAAGGCACTTGCTGAGCAAGAAGCGATCATGGATAAAGTTGTCCAAGAATCAAAGCTTCTACAGAAGGAAGCAGAGGAAAACTCCAAGGTAACGTTACTTCCGTTTGATTGCTGCCCACTAACAAATGATTTTGAAGTGTTACACAGTTTCTTTAACATACTTTGTGATGTTTCTGCAGCTGCGAGGATTTCTTATGGATCGTGGTCGAATTGTTGATTCCTTACAGTAAGTCTTTACTCATGGCTAATAGTTTACATTCATAGCTTCCATGTATAGATTAATGTTCAGACCCATAGATCTGTTGATATATATTTTTGTCTGCTAATTGAATGTAACTTGTCTTTGCTCCCTTGAACAGAGGAGAAATCTCTGTGATATGTCAAGACATCCGAATCTTGAAAGAGAAATTTGACAACCGAGTGCCATTGAGCCAATCAATCACCTCAAGCCAGACGAGTTGTAAACTGGCGTCTTCTGGATCATCCATGAAGAGCTTATTGCTTGAGAAGCCTCTTGAGCTATCTTATGAGACAACTGAAGAAGCCTCAGGCAATAACCAGAGCCCAAAAGCTTCGGTTGAGGAGGGAAAAGACGAACGTAAGGAGCTCCTAGAGGATGGCTGGGACATTTTTGACAAAGAGACAGAACTAGAACTCGCTTTACTGAAATAAAATGGGTTTACAAATAAAAGGGATACGAAAGGATTTTTGAGTTCTACGTTTAGTTTAACTCTATAGAGCAAAACTTGGATCCTTGAGCTGTTCTACCATCATCTACTAAGTTCTTGTTTTCTTATTTCCCTCATTGTACAGTTTACTCATTATGTTTTTTTTTAATTATAATCTACATTATTGTAGAATCCCTACTGTAATTTTGTCCTTATCTTTTAAAGTTATTTACAAAAACATTTGGATATCATAATTAATTAATATCAACTAAAAATTAATGTAGAAAATATTCCAAAACTAAAAAAACAATTAGATACGAGTTATATACGGATCTTCAAATCAATTTATTCGACCATGGATCTGAGTTGGATATAAATGTTTGTAACTTTAATATCATAATAATTTTAAAATTATTTATTTTCTGATAAAAAAATTATAGCTTCATACATATTTTATCAAAATCTAGTTAGATTATAAATGAGGAGTCGGATGTAACTAAACCATACAGGGAAAAAAACAGAACACTCTCCATTAACACTGGTTATAGTCATTGCAGGAACAACATATGCTTTGACCAAAAAAAGAAAGAAAACAACAACACATGCATCTCAAATTACATTTGATATATCATCATCTTATTACACACGAAGTGTTTACATACTTATACGACAGATATAATCTGAGGGGTTGGTACGTATGTTACTTCGGTTACTTTCTCGGACCAATACCAATACATCAAGATCAGCGTCCGTAATCCTCTGGAAGAAATTAACAAACTGAAATCAAACTACCTTTTGACTATTTTCATAAACTAATAAGTCGTATGTTATCCCCCCTATTATAAAACATTGAAAAAGAAAAACGAAACCTTTTTCTGCTTGGTTAACTCCCTGCAGAGCCGTCCCTGAGATGTTGGAGGCCCTAAGCAATCTAGGAAGGGTTTTATAAAAAAATTTTTTTTTACAAATTTGGGGGCCTTTCTCTATGTAAAATTTTTAAAAAATTTTGGGGGCCCTAGGCCTATGTTTCATTTGGCTGTGCTCAGGACCACCCCTGACTCCCTGAATCGTGAGAAAAAGTCGTTGAATTTCTTATCATTTTTTCTTTTCATATCCCAACTGAGAATATAAAATTACTAAGTAGTGATTATATCCATAAACTTAACATTAATATATATATATATATATATGTGTGTGTGAATGTGATCATCATACAACCAACGATTTAAACAAAATTAAGGAATCACACAAGGGATACCTTTCTTAGTCGGTCTTTCACAGCATGACGTCCACTGCATGCATATTTAACAAAAGTCACGTAACTTTGGTTATGTACAACTAAGGTATATTGTTATCATATTGTAGAACAGTATATTTTTTATTTTATTTTTGAGAAAGGGCTTAATAGTAGAACAATAGTTACCTAAGCTTTCCAAGAACAATACTGGAACCTTGTGATGATTTTTCGACCCCAATGTCTTCTGGTGAAAAGATTTCATATGTACTTCTATTTTTCAACATTCCATCCTGCAAAATATTTTAACAATATTCTTCGTTTAGCAAACTAATCTCATATGTATTTTTTTAGTAGTCATTAATTAAATTATAAATATGGAACCTGGTGAATTCCAGGGGTGTTGGCTTTGAGATAGGTCACGATTTCTCCAAATTCTTGTGGGATGTTGTTCCCTACCGTGTCCGCGAGGGTCACCGTCGTTACGCCCTCTTTTATTGCTTCTCCCATAATCTTGCATAGAAAATCTTTCTCTGATCTGAATCACACAATAGTATTTTAAAATCTGTAACATGATCTGTGGAAACACCATAAGTCAACCGCTATAATTGTTGTTAGTTTATTTATTACCTAGACTGTTTCTAATGTTCAATTTAATTTTACGTTTGCTTTTGCATGCAAAAGGTTGGTTTTACAAAAAAAATGAGTATTCTATTTTTGCTATATAAATGAAAATGTAAACATATAAGGTTACTAGCAAATATTTTGTACCATAGGACCAGACGAACGAAAACAAATAATTGAGATGTAATAAAGGTTTTTAGATATATGGACCTGCCGCCATCTTCGCAACCAAATTGGATGTCACTAAAGCCTATCCTTTTGGCCAACTTAATACTACTTTTGGTCATCTCGATCACTTCTTCTTTAGTCTTTTTCAACTTATATTTCATGTGAATGTCACTAGTACATATGAATATGAATATCCTCGGCCTCTTCGCGTACTTCAACGCCTCCCAAGCAGCCTCTATGTCTTTATGTTTACATCGTGCGATGACGCATATTACCGGGAGGTAACCTGTTTCCTCGTCCACCTAAGCAAAACAAGATATAGTTGTTTACTATGTATGTAGCACTACTTATATTAATCTTTGAAAAATTACTCTATTTATATGACACGAGGAAAAAAAGACAGATTAAAATGTATAGTAAATATTAAATAGTGGACTAAAGTCCAAAATAAGGGTCTTTTTTAAGTTATGTGGATAAACCTTGGATAGAAACATGCTTTCAACTTTTATAAAATAAGTATTTGCAGCTACTTTGTTTTGTTTTAAAAAAGTATTTGCAGCTAATTACCAACGTGTAAGCATCAATATCCCGGGGTTCTTAATTTTTTTTATTTATAAAAAAAAATTAAAAACTAACCAATCACGGACCGCCATATGTCAGTAGCGTCCGCGAACAGTGTAAGAACCAACTATTATTTAAAAAATTTAAGAGATGGTTCTTAGGGTATTAGTGGATCCCACAGCCTTAAGAACGTCCTAAGAACCTCTCAATAATGGTGCTCTAAGAGGTCAGTCTCTTGTATCCTGAGTTCAAACATTTTTGATACGCATTTTTATTTTTAAATCAAAATTTAAAACATAGATTTCAAGTCTATGAAAAAGATTGGATTTAAAATCCCGAATTTTCCGGCCAGTTATTTCATAAGATTCATTTGTCTAGTTAGCAACTTAGTTCTGATTTGCATGAAAATTTTACATTTGAAAGAGTTAGACGGTTGGAAGTTTTTTAATATATTTTAAATTAAAATTAATAATAAGTTCATAATTTTATTTTTTAGTCATAGAATTTTCAGGACCAAATCTGCATGTCGATGTGGGTTTATTTTTTTTTTTGAGAAAGTTGACTTCGAAGGAGTAAAGGAAAACTTAGGTGGTTATCTTTAAAATGGATGTGATGAAATAACAGGAGTAATTATTGTAGATTATTAAGGGGAAATTGAATACCATCCATTCCATACATTCATATAAGTTTGAGATATGAAATAAAAAAAATACTCTAAACACAATTATTTTTTTCCAGAAAACAAAAAAAAAATTGTTTTATTTTTTGTGCAGTTATGTTAATTTAGTTTGGAATCTAATAAAATAGTATGATATATTAATTATAATAAAGTAGTATGAAATAATTGCATGTTTAAAAGCATCTCTAATCCTAATTTATTTCCTAATTCAAAATAGAGTTTTGAATAAAATTTCAGTAATTTTACTTCATTTTCTACTCCATACTAATGGAGGAAAAATAGGATTACTTCATTATTAGAGTTGTGCATTTTAGTGTTTTGTTTATTATTATTTTAATTTAAAATATTTTTATAATATTAATTGAGAAGTTAGTTTTCTATGTAACGCCCTCACGTTAACTCTTCTTATGGTTTATTACATTCCTATGAATTGAATATAATTGCCATTATTAATATTTTTTTTATTTTTGTTATTTAAAATAACAGTTAATCATTCATCGTTTAAGAAAATCTCTCTTAATCATACAAGAGCTATATCTTTCCTTTGTAGGAAAACAACTCTCGTGACTTTCATAAAACAAAATTAATTCTCTTTTAAATATATGCAAGATAAAAATAAACATCATAAGGCTTTTGAAAAAGATATCTTAAAAATATTATTTTTATTGAGACGGTTTGATTGATGATGAGATGATTTTTAAAATTCATATTTTTCAACTTATACTAATCCTAAAATTATAAAAATCAAATTGAAGAATGTGAACTGTATCCATACAACAACTAAAGGTAATGAATGAGTTAAAAATTTCCAAAAATGGTAAAAATTAAATCCAAAATAATTAACACATTTAGAATCAACTTTTATAATGGTAATTTTAGAATTTTAGAAATAATATCATGACCAAGTTGAATGTATTGCGCAAAAAAACTATAACACCATGACTAAATAATATAAATAAACCTTTAATTAAAAACATGAAATAAACAAAAATACAACTAAAACTAATAAAAGTTACGCAAAATTATTACATTTTGGTTTCTTAAAAAGGTTTAATACGCGCATAGACTCGGGTGAGTCACCTAATAGTATAGTTAGAATAAATAAAACTTTATCTTGGAATTATCCCATTTTAAAGGAAAATTAGAGTCTTTTATTAGAGATACTTTTAAATTATCTCCAATGTATTTTAATATTTTACCTCTAAAATAAAAAAATATATAATAAAGGTGGAATTTACTATATATTCTTCTAAAATAATAATATGTAATTATATAAAATACAAAAACAAATGTTATTTCTTCCCTTGTATATAGACGAACAAATAGGAAACTATATTTTAGAGTAAAAAAGTAGAGGTGTTTCGAGGTAAATTTAGGTCTTAATGTTATTATATAGGCAAAGAGAGATAATGGAGATGTTTTTAAGACATACTTTTTGAGAGTCTGGACACCTTAAGAACATGCCCAACTATATACGTGTTCATATTTTGAACATAACATTGTTATATTGTAAATTTAAGGAATAAAAATATAATCCATCCGAATTATTTAATTCATTTTAGACTTTTATATTTGTTTAATTTTAACTGTCATTTTATATCTTTTACTGCATATAATTGTCAAAATTTCAAATTTATTCTATTCTTTTATTTCATTAATTGTAAAAAAATAAACTAATACATTAGTTAGAAACAAAACAGTATATTTAATTGTTTTTAATATGTGTAAATAAAACTTTAAATTACATATAATATTTGACCCAAAAAGTGAAATATCCTAAAATAGACATTAAAAATGATCAAAATAGATTTTAAATACTGTAAATATACATTTATATCCATTGGGTTAACTAATCTAGACTTATGGTTTAAAATTATGAGGTGTGATTTTGGATGTGAAATTTAAAATTCAAAAAAATCTTAAATTTTTTAAAATAAAAATATAGATTTCGATCATTAAGAATTATTTTTGTGACGAAAACTTAAAACAAAATATTTGAAAATTTTCCAAAAAAAAACTGCATATAAAATGAAGCGGACGGAGCAATTAATTAACCTCGTTCCCAACTGTCTTGGCAATGGTGTTAACGGCTTCTAACTCTTCCTCGGACGACGCCGGAAAACCGACATCCATGACGTCTACTCGGAGTTTAGAGAGTTGCCTAGCAATCTCTAGCTTCTGAAAAGGGCTCCACCGGGAGATTGTTCGCCATCACGGAGCGTCGTGTCAAATACTCTCACATACTTCTTGTCAGGGAGCTTGTTAGGTATGTACTCTGGCCACCGTTCCACGACGGGTTTGAGGTCACTACCACTAGTTGCTGCCTTTTCCGACTTGTAGGAGCAACATGATACGACCAAGGTTGGCTTGTTGTGCGAACAAGTTAGGCGGAAAGAGGGCAGGGAAGACCCAATAGTTAACACTGACCGGACAACCACCGTGGAACTGGTCGAGGGAATCATAATAGAGTATGTCAGAAGTGACGAAACCATTACAATATAGAGTAGGAGAGAAAGAGACAGATTATTATTCGGATTTAGAGAAGAGAGTGGGAAAAATTGTTTTGTGATGAGATGGAGAACATATTCAACATCATTTATAGTAGGGCTGGGACTTTTTAACCGGATCCGACCCGATATGGACCGGTTCGGGTCAGTTTCGGTATATATGATTTTACCCGATGGATATTTTTATAAATATATCCACGGGTATCGGGTCGGGTTCGGGTTTTATCCGGAACCGAACGGGTACCCGTTGTAAACCGAATTCTATGTAAAAATAGATATAATTGTATCTTCTAGGTGTTGAACCAAAGTTGGAGTGACGAAATATCAAGCGCAATACCACTAGACCACTCCAATGTTGTTGTAATGCAATACATATTAATAATATATATACAATTTATATTTATTTTTCCTGTTAAAATATAAAAAATAAAAATAAAAATAGAAAAAATAAATATATATATAAATTTCGGGTATAAAGTTGTATAACCGAACCGACCCGGAACCGGTTGGAACCGATCCGAAACCGAACCGTAAGTCGACCAAGTACTCATTGGATACAGTTTCTAAATATCCGAATTACCCAGAACCGAACGGATCCTATTCGGAACCGAGCCGAATATCCGAAGTCCCAGCCCTAATTTATAGGATCTTCAAATTCGTACAAAAAACATCGTTTATAGGTGGAAAATCTATTTATCCTACTATTAGATTTTTATATTATATTGATTCTGTAGAATGCTTGATGGTCTAATTAAACTTGTCATTATTTAATTTTAAATATGGTTTGCATCAGTTTTGTTATCTTTACACTGTATATATATCATTATCAACTAAGGAAATAACCCTTCTAAAATTGTCTTTAAATTCATTATGACAAAAAATATTTATGAAATAGGATATTTATATGAGAAATTGCTAAAAATATCATAAGTTAAGTACTATTTTGCAAAATACACATTATCAAAAATATATTAACATTTGGGTTTACACTTTAGTGATTATTGTTTAGGGTTTAGTGTTAAAGAAGTGATGTTGATTTTTTAATTTTTTTATAAATATTTAGAAAAATTAATTAAGTCTATTTTTATCAAAAAGTTAAGGTATTTTTGAAAATTGTCATTCATTAAAGGTAAATTTGCAAAGTGATATCAAACTTGTGGTAGAATTGCAAATTTTCCTATTTATATACTAATTCCCTTATCATTTTGAAACAAAATTGATGTACAAGACTATAATATTTTTACACATAATCTACCGGTTTTTCAAAGTCAGCCGGCAGGGGTATAATATGCTGAATCTGCTGATACATATTCTACTGTTTAAATTGTAAAAATCTTATTAATTAGTGTTTAGCATACTTGTTTATTAAATTTATACATGCATGTTTTTTTTTTTAAATCATTTCCAGTAGAAAAGTTTTATGTTAATATCTATAATAGTGAGAAGAAGATAATGAAATAAAATTTAGATGGATATTTTAAATAGGGGAGACACTAGTTTCAAGTTTCTCTGATTCCTCAGAAGAATTTCCACATTTTTAAGATGTTCATCCAACTCTTTTTTTTTCCTTTCAGTACTGTGATACTAGATTTAATTATATAAGATTATCTTCATTACTAGTTTGTATTCCACCCATATAAATCAGAAAATAGATAAAAGAATTTGATGATTTTTTATTTGAGAACTATACAAATACTCTTGACATACATGTGTTCACATGACTGGTCCAGATGCCTTTAATAATTTAAAATTAAGTGATGTAATTTAAACGTATTAAAGTATTTATGACATATTAATGAGATGTTTTGAGGTATCTTATCAATGGAGATGCTTTAAGAAACTTCCAAAATGAAAACACTCTTACTAACTAGTTTTATCGTGTGGATGACAAAAATAACTAATTTTCCAAAATGAAAATACTATTCTGATAGTGTCGACCGTCAATTGTTGACCTGTAATCGATATAGGAACGGTTCTACATTGTAAAGGTTTTTGGGCAAAAATAATTTAGACCCTATAATATTAATTTTTAATACAAGTAATATTATTAAAAGCATTTTTACACAAATTATTTAATCTACTTGTTTTTATTTGAGTTTTTACTTAAAATGTTTATACTATCACATTTTTATAATTACTACAAAAACAAGGCGATTTTGACGAAAATACCAATAAAAAAAGTCTGTAATTTCCAAAGAATTACAGACATATATATTGGAACTATTTTTATAAACTTATTATTGGGCAAATAAAAATTAAGTATGTGTGAAAAGAATTTTACAAGCCTATTAACCTGAGTAAAAAATCTAATGTGAAATAAATGTTGTAATTTATATAGAGAAAGACCACCACATTTTACATGTCCACTGGCCGAGTAAAATAATGGAAAAGCCTTTTAAGTTAATGACTAAACTAATCTATTTGGTGACAAATGGCTTAAGCTAAGTAAATTTGGTGACTAAGCTATCTTAGTAACCAAGTCATCCAACTTAGTGAAAAATGTCTAAACTAAAGTACACTTGGTGACTAACCAAGGTGACTTAGTGAAAAATGGATAAACTAAAGTACATGTGGTAACTAACCATGATAACTTAGTTACAAATGGAAAAAAACCTTAAGTAAACTCAACGGCATATGTCTAAGTTTCTTATGACTAAGTTTTGTGAATCTCTCCCATAAATAAACATCTAACCTCTCCATTAAGAACACATTATCAATCACACTTGTGAACAAACTCACTCATACAAAGTTACAGCAATACCTCTAGTCTTTCAAAGTAAGTCTAGAGAGTATAGTGTGGATGCTAAGCTCGTAGATTCTGTTTTGGGTGATGCAAAACAGTCTCACGGGGTTTTATCATGGCACTAAATAATCGTACATATACCGTCTCACATATGAGTGATTTATTGAGTTAAGGAAAGTGATCATATCACGACTCCACGTAGTCGTCTATTTCATATTGGTTTTCAAACATTTTACAGCTTTATATTATTATTATCATCTTGTTTTTGTTTCGTAATATCAAACTGGATTGTTGACTCCTAACTGGATATCCATCGATAATAGGTAAAACTGTTGGTAATCCATTGGTAATTACCGATGGAATACCATCTATTGGTAATCGGTCGGAATTTACCGATGAATTCTCAGTGGATCAATGAGGAAAAAGTATATGTTATCAAACGGTTGTATTTCCCGATTGATTACCGACGAAAGTGAAAATTTGTGGGTAATCCGTCGGTAAATGGTTGGAAATTACAAAAATATTTCAGTTGATTACTGATAGATTATGTAACCGCTATATATCCATTTAAAAATAAAAATTATCGATGGATTACCGATGAATATGTCTGCCGATAACATGCTCAAATTTCTTTATAAATACTATCTCCCCTCATTCATTCACAAGTCACAACAAAGCGGAAAAATCATCTATGGTCCTAATTACTATCGTTTCTGGATGGATCAACCGCACATGGATCCAAATACTAGTTTGCATACAGAAGAATACGCATGTGGTAATCTGGAATTCATGGCGGCAGCTCAACGACAACTGGAAGCAAGCATTGCGCCAAGACCATATCCAAAAGCGTCAGCTTCTATCACAAAGGTTTCTATGAAATTTGGCAACAACAATACTGGTTCATAACATGTAGCAGTTTTCAACTGTTAAAATGCTAATTGTGTTCGATTAGACCATTCAAAACAATCTCTCTTTAACATCCCTGTCAAAGGTTTTGCTGTAACATTGTATCCCTTTACAAATCTTCTATAATATCTTGTGAGGCCAATAAAACTTAAAAATTCCTTTACTGACATGGGAAAAGACCAAGTTTTGATAGCTTGTGTCTTTTGAGAATCTGTAGAAACCTCTTCATTCGAGATAATGTGTCCTAGATATTCGACCTGAGATTTCCCAGACAAAACACTTCTTTTGAATTGGAAATAACTGGTGTCCCACAAACTTATCCAAAACCCAGATGATCTAAATGCTCCTCTATATTGTTGCTATATACCACTATATCGTCAAAAACTACTAGTACAAAGCGTCTAAGGAATGGTTCAAAAGTTGAATTCATTTGACATTGAAACGTAGCAGGGGCATTGTTGAGGCCAAAAGGCATACTATAAATTCGTAGTGCCCTACATGCGTTTTGAAGGTTGTCTTCTTGATGTATGCTTCAGCAATACGTATCTGATGGTAACTAGAGCGAAGTCCAATTTTGAAAACACCTTTGCTCTATTTAACTCATCTAGAAGTTGGTTTATCACTGGTATAGAGAACTTATCAAGAATTGTAGCCTTATTCACAACTATGTAATCAACGCAGAATCTCCACTCACAAGTTTTCTTTTTGACTTGAAGAACTAGACTTACGTACAGTCTTTTACTTCGTCTGATCAATCCTGATTTGAGAATCTGATCCACCATTTCTTTGATTGCTTCAATATGTGTATGTGGATAACAATACGGTCTGACAAAAATGTGACTAGTTCCTTCCATATAACATATACGATGTTCAAAGACTCTTACTGGTGGTAGTTAAGTTGGTTCTAACGACATAGGAGTATGTTGATAGTAACTTCTGTATCAACGGATGGACCATAGCACCAGTATGTGTTTCTTGTGACAATAAAGAAATGTGGTTCTCATTCCAAGTAATAGCTTCCTGAAATTGTTCTTGATTTGTTTCTTTACCATGTAACTTCATGTCACCTTTTAAAGTCTCACGACCTTGATGTGTATCGAATGAAAATATCTGATTCTCTCAGTTAACTCCACAGTTTTCGAGTGTCCATAGCCATTGAACACCTAATATCACATCAGCAAAACCTGGCTAAAAAAGAATGAAGTTTGTGGTTCTTAACACTACTGAAACTGCAGACGAACCTGATGGCATGTTCCTAATCCATTTACTCTGATCCATGTGCCTACCATAATCGACAGATTCTTGTTGAATAACACTGGTAAGTGTGCTTACTTAGCTTTCGATGGAGATATTAAGTTGTGAGTGACGTTTCTGTGAGTAAGCACCACTACTTTATGACGACCAATAAATCTTTAAATCTTTATAGTTGTTCGTGAAGAACATTCTAAAATGAATGAATTGACAGTTTAGTCACTTTAGTTGTTTTGCCTTTATCGTCTTCACACGCATCATGAAATTTTTTTCTAACATATCTAACTCACAACCTTACGTAGCCAACATCACTTGATGTTGTTTGTTGCGGCATATATGAATTTTGGACCACTTCTCAGGACATTTATAACAAAAAACCATTTTTTTTTGAACTCATACTCTGTATTAGATACTTTCTATTGGCCTAATCCTGTATCTGGAGGCTTGTTCTACATATTTTTTTATCCAAGGTCTCACCATGGGTTCTCCTGCAATCAATTTCCCTTTCCATTGTTGATTGTTTATCGTGTTTGTTGTTCTGAATGAGGTTCCCACTATTTGTTTTCCCTGAACATTATCATGATTCTTCATCTAATAAAATATTCGGCAAAATTTGATGTCTTGCATTTTGATAACTGCAACAATGTGGTAGGGTAATGATTGAGGTTCCTTCAACTTAATCACCTCCTTCATATCCTTCTTCAAACCATTGAAAAAATGTCAATTAAGTGTTCCTCCTCGATTTTCACTTCAGATGCCAGTTTTTGGAACTCTCTAACGTACTCAGTGATGGTGTATGTCTGTTGAATGCTGAACAACCGTTTTCCTGGAGTCTTTTCATACGATTCAGAAAATCTCGCTAGCATTCTTCTCTTAAATTCTGGTTAGGTCTAAAAAGGACGGTACTCAATCTCAGAATTGTACCAGCTCAATGCATCCTCTTCGATACTGATTGATACCAACTGCATCTGAGCTGATGGATTGTACTTTGTTACTCGAAATTACGGCTATGTTCTTGCGATCCAACCGTACGGATTCGATCCCACAAACATAGTCATTTCAACTCTTCTAAACAATCCATCTTGATTATTCGAAGCATCTAAAGTTTGATAGCCTAGCTCATTATTCATCCAAATCGGTTCCAAGGTAGATTCATGTACCTGATGCGATTGTGAATTTGATGGCTGAATTGTAGCTGGAGAAGTCGTTCTTTGCGTCTTTGGAGCTGGAAGATATTGTAATTTGGTGAGAATCAAGTTTTGAGTTTGATCGATCGATTTGATTTTAGTATTCGTGGTTTTGCTCGAAGAAATAATATGATTGAATCCTTCCTTCAAGTAACCAAACTTCTAATGAAAATCTGCTACAAAATTGTCTAACTCACCGTGTCTCTGTCTCGATTCGCTAAATCGTTGAGCCGAGTCGCCGAAAGTCATCGTCATCACCGTTATCGTTGATATCGCAAAGATCGATGTTCTTACCGCACCAATTGTTAGAGTTTAGATATTAGTTTTTCCTAACTATTAAAGTTGGGTCTAACTAGGGGTGTCAAAATGGGTCATGACCCATGGGTTGACCCAACCCAAGTTGACCCATTAACCCAAATGAACTGTTTATTTTTGACCCAATGGGTTAATGGGTTAACAGGTTAATGGGTCAACAGGTAAATGGGTTAACAAGTTAGTGGGTTAACAGGTTAAATGGGTCAATTGGGTTGGGTCAATTCTGACCCATTTAGCTTTTAATTAAAAAAAAAGAAAGTTTTCTTTTCAGTAATCGTGAAATCTAAAATCCCTAGATCCCTAAATTCTCCTTCTCCGCCTCAAGCCAAATCTGAAAGCTCTCTTCCCTCTCGCTCTCTTCCCTTTCATTGTGTGTTTCCTCTCTCTAGACCTCACGGTTCCATCATCACCACTCTCGCTCTCTTCCCTCTCTAGACCACACCATTCTCCACACCATTCCCAGATCGATCTTTCCACTTTGCCGGTCGCTTTCACTAAGCTTTCAATCATATTCTCCTCTCCTGTCTCTAAGCTCTCAACCCTTTGAAGCTCTTGCCTCTGTAAGCTCTCAACTCAAAACGTTTGAAACTTTGGTCTAGTTCAGAGATTTATGACTTGGGTCGCTAAAGGAATTGCTAATTGGTTCGGGATTGTAAGAAAGAGACAGGAACTATGGTTTTGCCTCTGGTCTTGTCTTAAAGTTTCATTCTTTTGGTTTCTTTTTGTAGGTATCGTGTACAGAGCGACAAGTATTTGCAGTGTCAGTGTGAGTTAGAAGCAGAGTTTCTGAAGAAACAACAACCTATCACACAATCATCAACGTTTTATTCTATGTAGACTCGTTGACTTATTGATCTAACAATTCTTTTTGCATGATCTTTTATGACCAGGCTGCTGGATATGGAAAATGAAGAAGAATATCCATATACATCAACAGGTACATCTTCTAATACTGCAAAGAGAAGAAAAACATCGAATATGTGGAAGTATTTTAGAGTAGAAAAGGATGAGAATGAGGAAGAGAGAGCATATTGTCTGAAATGCTCAGCGAGTTATGCGTATTCATCAACTAGTGGAACCTCAAATTTGAAGCGTCATAAACAGAAATGCTTAGGACTTTTGGAGGCTGAAAAAAGGGTAGTGAATTTTGATGAGAGAGTTGCTAGGGAGAAGTACAGTCGAGTCATTATTAGACATAATCTTCCTTTCGTTTCGGTTGAATATGAAGAGCTGAGGGACTTTTTTAGCTATTTGAATCCAGATTACAAGTATTACTCTAGGAACACTGCTGCTAGTGATGTTATGAAAACTTGGGAGAAAGAAAAACAGATTTTGAAGTCTGAGTTGGAAAAAGTTCCTAGTAGGATATGCTTGACCTCAGATTGTTGGACTTCACTAGCTGGAGATGGATACATAGCTGTCACGGCACATTATATTGATGCAAAGTGGGTGCTACATAGCAAGATTTTATCGTTTTGTGAAGTTCTTCCTCCCCATACCGGTGAAGTCTTAGCTAGTAAAGTCCATGAATGTTTGAGAGAGTGGGGAATAGAAAAAAAAATGTTCACTTTGACTCTGGATAATGCCACAGCTAATGACAACATGCAAGACGTATTGAGGGATCGGCTTAATCTAGATGATAATTTGGTGTGCAAAGGTGAGTTTTTTCATGTCCGGTGTTCTGCACACATCCTGAACCTGATTGTACAAGCTGGTTTGGAAGTTATTAGCCCTGCTTTGTGTAAGATCAGAGAAACAGCGAAGTATTTTAAAGGTTCATTATCTAGAAGAATTGTACTTGCGGACTGTATCGATGGTGTTGAGGATGTCACACTGTCAATAGATGTCAAGAATAGGTGGAATTCGACCTATCTAATGCTGAAGAAGGCTCTGAAGTATCAACGTGGTTTAAAGAGGTATAAATTAGGTGATAAACACTACAAGCATTGCCCTTCCACTGAAGAATGGAGAAGAGCTAGCATTATCTTTGAGCTCTTGAAGCCTTTTTATAGCATTACGACTTTAATGTCTGGCAGAAGTTACTCTACTTCGAACTTGTATTTTGCTCATATTTGGAAGATTCAGTGCTTGTTGGAAGTTCATAAGAGCAATGAGGATATCGTCATCCAGACAATGATTTATAACATGAGGGAGAAGTTTGATAAATACTGGGAGGAGTATAGTGTGATTCTTGCAATGGGGGCTGTCTTGGATCCTAGGATGAAGTTAAAGCTCTTGAAGCGTTGTTATGGTGAGCTTGATCCATTCACCTCTCAAGAAAAAGTTGATCATCTTGAGGATCAGCTTAGGAAGATCTTCGATGATTATAGAAGACAGCTCTCTTTGACTCCTGTTGTGAGCTTTACAAGACCATATTCTCGTGCTTCTGAGCAAGGAATAGAGACAGAGAACTTTGGTGTGTTGGATGTAAGTTTCTGATGTTTATATTAATATTATCTAACTCATTTGATTTTTTTTTTTAATATTCATGCTGAACTTCATATTATGTTTATTGTGAACATGATTTGTTTGAGTTAGATGATATTCCAGAGACTGTAGAACCAGGAAAGTCAGCATTGGATATATATTTAGAGGAACCAAAACTAGAAATGAGAGCTCATCCTGATTTGAATGTGTTGAGATATTGGAAAGAGAACAGGCATCGTTTTGGTGCACTATCATTCATGGCAATGGACATTCTCAGCATTCCTATTACCATTGTGGCTTCTGAATCTTCTTTCAGTATTGGAGCTCACGTAATAAGCAAGTACAGAACGCGCCTTATTCCTAGAAATGTGCAAGCTTTATTGTGTACTCGGTCTTGGATTCATGGCTTTGCTCAATTAAGTGAAGGTACAATCTTATATAAACTTTATATTCTTTGCTCAATTAAGTTTATATATCTATTAATATTTTGTTTCTTATGAACTGTAGAGGAAGATGATAAAGATGAGATAGTCATTATTCGAGAGGCTCCAAGTCAAGCACTAACAACTCCAAATCAAGACCATGTTAGTACCATGGAACCATGTTGAGTGATTATGCTGAATTTCGAACCAAGTGTGATATGCTCTGTGTGTCTTGAGCTAGTAAAATGATTCCCTTATTGTCATGTCAACATGCATTTCGTGTTTCAGCCATTGTTGCATATCTATACTTGATCACTCCTAATACACTTTATGTTTCAACGTTTTTGAGTTCTGTATGTGTTAATTTTGAATCAAATGAAACATGTGTATGTCTAATTTCGAAGGTTTATTCTTTCATCGGCTGTGACTTCTGTTTGTAATCACTTTCTGTTTTGTTTCTTATGGATTGTGTAATGTCAATACGAAAGGAGCGTTTCTTTGCAGCAAGGAAGCTGCCAATAGGCTCAAACAAGGAGGTTTTAATTTAGCATTTCTTAAAGTTTTCTGAATTTTTGTAATGACAATTTTTATATTTCTGCAAGAAAATGTTATCAGATTTTATATTAAAGATTTTGTAATGGTTAAGTGATTTTGTAATGGTTCAGTGTTTTTTAACTTAAAAATGATTAATTATTAAAGATGTTGGGTTGATGGGTCAACCACTAACCCATATGACCCATTTAATTTAATGGATCATGGGTCAACCCAACCCGTTTAATAAATGGGTTGGGTTGACCCATGACCCATTAACAATCAACCCATTTGGGTTTTGGGTTGGGTTGACCCATTTTGACACCCCTAGGTCTAACTAATACTTTAAAAGGCCAAGGTATAACTTATTCTCAAAAACCAGCTTGAGAGGTGAGGGTGCCTTTACACTAATAAATTATTTGTTATTTTCTTCTATTTCCTATGTGGGATAATTTAACTTGCTAGAGTGGACAACTAACTCGGAGAAGGATAGGCTCGCGCCAGAGTGGGCAACCTAGTTCGGGAAGGAGCAACATGAACAAGTTAGGGTAGGCTAACCGTGGTGGGAAGGAGCGACTTGATCGAGCATAGTAGGCTAATCAGGTTGAAAGGTGAGACCTAGTTGTGATGAAGCAATAGCCGCCTAGAGTGGGCAACCAGAGTAAGCTGATGAAGACGTAGGTATTTGAAAGAGCGAATATTGATTAGATGCTAAATATATAGAAAAAATATTTTAAAAAATTGTCACATGAAGCTGGAAGACAAAATAAAGAGAGCTAGAGTTATTGGTCCCCACTGGAATTGGAAAGATAAAAAATAACAAAAAGTTTATAAAACACCCTCACCTCACAAGCTGACTTTTGAGAATGAATTCTACCCAGGCCCGGCCCTGGATTAAAGCCCGTGAAGCGTGGGCTTCGGGCTCCAAATATTATAGGCAAGTTTGGGACGCCAAAAAGATTAATATCTCGTTGGTGTCGTGGTTAGAGAGCTTAAAAATCCTCTTGAGTTGTTGGGTTCGATGCTAGTAAAGGGCATTAATTTTGTAAATTTGGTTTAGGCCTAATATTACTTTGGACCGGCGCTGATTCTACCTCTGGACTTTTAAAATGTTAGTTAGGCCAAACTTTAATAATTAGGACAGGTTAGTATCTATACCTAACAGTTTTCTATTACCGCAGCTATCGCTGTGCTATTCTCCGTGTTAGGCTTCAAGGCGTGTACCCTTTTGTGCAAACAGGTTCTTTGACACTGGTCATGGTTTCAGTTTGGTGTTACTGTCATGGGCTGTGAATAGACTCAGGGAGGTGATTCTTCATGTCAATAGGAAAGCAAACGAGCAACGCTCAAGTTTGAAGGGAGTCGAAATCATAAACAATGTGGAGAGAAGCATCACTTCAGAGCTGCCACTGTAATCGCAGTGTTTGCATGTTGAGTAACTCGCAAGTTTTGTAAGAATCTCTTTCATTGATTTCTATGAAAATATCCATTGACTATTTTACATATAAATAAAATAGAAACTTTTGGAATAATTCAAATTAAAATACTAAACAATGCAGAGAGAATTTGAAGTGGCTCTTTTAAGGTGTTTCAGTCTTTCTCGTTGGAAACTTAGATTATGTTTCTCTCTGTTATTTGATCTAATCGAAAGCTCAAAGCAGTGAAACAGACCAACAAGAAATAACTTATGGATGTGCCTCTTGAGGAACTCTCAAGTCATCACTTTTGAAACAACACCAGCTCCAACTGTTCTTCCTCCTTCCCTAAGGGCAAACCTTTGACCTGTTTCACACGAGACAAATGTTTGCAAGTCAGAAAAAAACTGAAACTGTTCAAGAACAAGAGTGTTCTATAAAGATTTTTGACCTATTTCGAGTGGGACAGGCATGATTAGCTCGAAAATTGCAGTGACATTGTCACCAGGCATAACCATCTTCACGTTTTCGGGTAATTCTACTCTTCCTGTGATATCTGCAGTCCTCAAGTAAAACTGAGGCCTGTAGTTTGAGAGAAAGGCAGTGTGACGTCCACCTTCGTCCTTTGTGAGCACATAGATCTCTGCTTCAAACTTCTTGTATGTCTTGCATGAACCAGGCTTAGCAATTACCTAATAAGTAAACCATATATAGAGAGAGGGAAATAGGCATCAGTATGCCATAGGTTAATCTTGCAATTGCGTTCATATTAACCTTACCATTCCACGCTGGATGTCTTCTCTCTTTAGCCCACGCAGAAGAAGTCCAACATTATCCCCAGCCTAACATAATGGAAGCCAAGGTTTAGTTGATCAGTATCATACCTGTCTTTGTAATCTCTCGATATTGCCTTTACCTGTCCATTATCCAAAATCTTCTTGAACATCTCGACCCCAGTGACAGTCGATTTCATTGGAGGTCCCTGTAAATCAAAGCTTGTAGTTATGCTATAGAAAATGCTTAGTTGAAATAGCCTTCAGTAGTCACCACTTTGGCTGAATAAATGTAATATTTACGCACACTCACGTCTTTTAAACCCAAGATCTCAACTTCTTCACCAACTTTGATGACTCCTTGTTCAATACGACCCGTCGCAACAGTTCCACGTCCCTTTAATAAGAAAAGTATTAGATCTGATGTTTCAAAAACAAATGAAAAATAACAAGGATGAAGAAGAGTATACTTGAATTGAGAAAACATCTTCAATTGGCATCAAGAAAGGCTTGTCAAGCACACGAACAGGGTCGGGAATGTATTCATCAACAGCATCCATTAGCTTTAATATAGCTTGCCTTCCAATCTCATCGTTTGTGCCCTGCAGGGCAGACAGAGCAGATCCCCGGATGATGGGAATATCATCCCCAGGAAACTTGTAGAAGCTGAGAAGTTCTGGATCATGACAAAGGTTGATGTCAGATGCTTGTAATAACTTCATATGATGAAACAAATGAATTTCTGAGACACAGAAATAAAACAACAAACCACGTAATTCCATCTCTACAAGCTCCAACAGCTCTGGATCATCCACCACATCAACTTTGTTCAGGAAGCACACAAGTGATGGAACGCCAACCTGTGTAGCGTTGTCACATAGTTAAAATTGCAAATACTAAACTTTAACTCATTCTTGAGGGTGTAATGAAGCGAACCTGACGTGCAAGTAGAATATGTTCCTTCGTCTGAGGCATGGGTCCATCAGGACCTGAAACCACAAGAATTCCACCATCCATTTGTGCAGCTCCAGTAATCATATTCTGAAAGTTAGCAACGGAAGCATTGACTCACATGTATTCATCACAGTATTTCAAAGGAAAATCTATATACCAATGCATGTCACTCCACTAAACACTTCATATGTACTAAGATAACGAGTATTCCAAGATTCAGCGTCTTACCTTAACATAATCTGCGTGGCCAGGGCAATCCACGTGAGCATAGTGACGCTTTGCAGTCTCATATTCCACATGAGCCTACAGAAAGAACATGGAGTCAAATACTAGGGGGATGGGAAAATGAGACAACAGAACAGAAGGATAATAAACACAGACGGTAGCAATTGTGATCCCTCTCTTCTTCTCTTCAGGAGCTTTATCAATTTCATCAAAGGCAATAGCTTTAGCTTTGCCCTCCTCAGCAAGAACCTGAGGAATAAGCAACATCGCTATTATATAAACTTAAAAAAGGCATCTTCCCATTGAAACTCACATCAATAAGGAAGCACCTTTGTAATTGCAGCAGTCAAAGTGGTCTTCCCGTGATCTACATGCCCAATTGTTCCAACATTTACATGAGGTTTACTGCAACAACAATAACAAAGTTATTACAAAGTCATGTCGGTACACCAATCCGAAACACTCAACTTCTCCATGTCTCTTAACGCCATTTGAAATCAAGAAGTAAAAAAAGAAACTCACTTTCGAGTAAAGGTGGCCATTGATCTCCAGAGAGAAGCTCTGAAACTGGAGGGAGAGAGATATTCATCTCCTCCTCCAATTGAATGAGAGATCGTGTGAGACGAGGGAATGGAGCCACCGCAGCGCGAGAAGATCTGAGTAGAGAAGGGGAGAAGCCGCTTCGAGCTAGGGTTACGAATAGCAACGGACGCCATTTTTCGACTTTAGAGATGGCAAATCGAGAGAGGGGTTTTAGTTTGCCTGAGGGTTTCTCTTGAATTCTCCAAACCGGTTTCTTTTGACCCAACCCGACCCGATCAGCCCATCTACTATTTAAATATTATTGGGCCTTAAGCTTCAGTATAAGACACACAAATCAAAATATCCCTGGCCCAAACGTTTCGTAACGACAACAAACTCATTTGTAATAAAAAAGGGTAACCAAAAAAAAAACCTTTCTTGATCATCAATTAACATTTGATTTCCGTTACTAACAACATCAATCAAACCTGATCTTTATAGGTCTCTCTTAGTGATGAGAGGAAACAGTGCAGACATGGCAAGGCATGTAATGTGCCCTTCATAAACCAAAAGGGTAAACATCACATTCTTTCATGTATGTCATGATATAAACCACAACAGTCCTCAAACCGATATGACAATGTGGCAACAACCATGACACTACTCAATGACACCAACACCATACCTCAATGTCTATGATCATTCAACTGAAATGATGCCAACACCTGGAGTCCTTCGTCTACCAATGATCATGATGGCACCACCACAGGTTCAACCAATGGTGCTCTCAAGTCCCAATGTGATGGGAACCTGTGGTGGTACATTTTCCTCCACGCTCACAGAAAAAGCGACTGCTTCCGCTTCATCCTATCCACCTCTGAACCTGTGATCAGTGTAGGTGGAGCCTGAGCCCAACCCAAGCCAAGTCACTTCAGTCTAGTCCGTGTCAAAGTCTGTTTCTTCTCTTATATGTTCTTGTCTTTTTTTTTTCAAATTCAATTTAGGTTTAACTCATGATTTATAGATAGAATTAAGTTTGTTAAATCCACGCATGCATGAGTTTTCTCTGTTTTGTTTTAGTGTACGATTTAATTATCAGTTTATATTCTCAAAATCTTACCTTCCATTGCCACTTTAAACACAAGAAACACACAATTCATATTAAAAAAATAGATAAATCTCTTCAAAAATAGCAAACTTGAGAAGAAAGAGAGTGAAAACTGAGCAAAAATAATAGAAGTCCCATGCAAATAGGTCATTAGTTAACACATTATTAGGAAACTTTGTTACGAAAGTTGAAAATCATCTTGAAACACCACTAATATACAAATGGATGTGTTCTTCGAGACTCAGAGAGGCTCACCTTTCTCCATTGAATTGGGTTACTTGGATACAGTTTCAGAGATCAAATGGAAGGTTGAGAAGTACCAACATATCCATGTTTCCAAACAAACCCTTTTCTTCCAAGGCAATGTTCTTCAAGACGATCTTGACATCGAACAATGTCAGATTCTCCACAACTCTCGTCTCCAGCTCCTGATCTCTACTCGACCAAAACCGCAGCAACCTAGTATTCAAAACCGACCAATCTCCACCGTCAAACTCAATAGAATAGAAGATCATTAATGTTCATCATGATTCAAATGTGAAGAGGCAAAGAGTAATGTTGTCGCCGAATGCGGGATCAGGAAGATTCCGGTGGAGGTGAACGCATGTGATAAAGTTGGAGAGCTGAGGAAAGAGCTGGCTAAGATTCAACAAAGGTTTCAGATAAATCTACCTCAAGAAAGTTATTTCTTTATATACAAACAGAATGTAATGGATGATGACCGACCATTCCGGTGGCACCGTGTTGATCATGGTGATACAATTGATATTTTTTAATGGAAGTGTTTCTGGTGGCTCTTAAATAATAGCTACACTGTTGGATCCAGAGAAAAGCTATGTTGCTAAGTTTATATTCCTCCTTACGTGAGTCAACTTCTTCTGTACCCCTATTTTTTTAGAGGTAATCTCCTATGGGCTCGCGTGATCTCTTATGCCCCTATTTCATAATTTTTTTTTTATCAAAACCTAAACCTCCAAATTAAATACTCTCTGGTGTTCAAAACTAAACCCTAACCCCCCCCCCCCCCCAATGGATGGGTGAACCCATGGGCAAATATTTAAATTCTATAGGTTTCAAATTCGAAAAAAAATATTTTAAAATCGTTTTTAATCATATTTTGATGATTTTCGTGAAAATATAGAAAAAAAGGTTTTTGATTTTTGAAATATTTTTATCAAATTTTATAAATCAAGTAAAAAATATTCACGTTTCAATTTTAATTTTATGTTTTTTCGTTTGACATATAAAATTAAAAGAAGAAATGTGTCCTAGAGAGATTAGAAGTTGAGATTTAGGAGTATGAGATGAATTGTCTCTCCTTACGTTTATGATACATTTGTTCAAACCCTAATAAACTAACTTGTTAAAAACAGAGAGACCAATCTCCAAGTAGATAAATCATTTACTTTCAAAACCTACTAAAGACAACTTGACTCGAGAACTTCAAAGACTGAACATTCATTTACTTAGATGTTACGGTGAAAGGAAACGCCCAAACCCTGCCAAATTTCATTGTCAGAGAAACACCTCTTCCTTATGTGCTCGCAAAGTATCCTGATATCAGACGAGAAGTTCGAACAGAGAATTAGCAAAAATACAATCGATATAAAGGAAGGAGATAGAATCCAATCCATCTTCATTTGACATAAGGTATATTTGATGCAGCCTAAAAGAGAGGAGGGAATCTGATTCTAAGTACAAGGAAGAAGTTGATGATGAGGTCCAAAGGTTCAGACAATGAATTGGAAGTAAAAAGTTTGTGTCTTGATAGATGCTCAGTGGAGAATGATTTGCTTTTGAATTTCGACAGAACACATTCTTTGTTGATCAGAATATATCTTATCGTTTGTATCGATTCCTTTTGTTCATGTTGATAACAGAACAATACCAAAGTAAGCGTGGACATATAAATCGAGATGCGCAAACGGACCAGAACCGAACCAAAACTGAACTAAGAGATGAATCTTAAACATAATCAGTGTTTATAAATATCCATGTGGTTCTTATCTCTTAAAATAGAAAAATCAAAAATGAACTAGTATCTAAAATTAATATATAGGGCATGTTCGTTTTCACTATCCAGATGACCCTCGATGGAGATGAGAGTTTTGTTTGTTTATGCACTAAAAGTACAATCCATCTGGATGACTCATCTGAATAATTTTAAAAATTTAGGCTAAATTTTAAAGTCCATCCGGTTCAACCAATTTGAACCATCTGGATGGAGATGATTCTGTCAAAATGGTATAATGTCTATTATAACCCTTATACATTTAACAAATTATAAGCTTAAAGATAATATCATTTTTCACTCACGAAAAATTACAAAACTGTATTTTCCTACTAAAATAAAAAAAAATACATTTTCCGCTAAAACCACAAAAAAATTATTTTTCCTCCAAAAACGAAAAAAAAATTCCGCAAAATAGCAAAAACGCATTTTCCCGCCAAAAACCGCAAAATGCTTTTACCGCCAAAACCGCAAAACGCATTTTCCCGCCAAAACCGCAAAACGCGTTTTCCCGCCAAAACCGCAAAACGTGTTTTCCCGCCAAAACCGCAAAACGCGTTTTCCCGCCAAAACCGCAAAACGCGTTTTCCCGCCAAAACCGCAAAACGCGTTTTCTCGCCAAAACCGCAAAAATGCGTTTTCCCGTCAAAACCGCAAAAACGTGGTTTCCCGCCAAAACCGCAAAAAAACAAAAACGTGTTTTCTCGCCAAAACGCGTTTTCCCGCCAAAACCGCAAGAACGCGTTTTCCCGCCAAAACCGCAAAAAAAAACGTGTTTCCCGCCAAAACCGCAACAACGCATTTTCCCGCCAAAACCGCAAAAAAAATGTGTTTTCCCGCCAAAACCGCAAAAATGTCTTTTCCCGCCAAAACTGCAACAACGCGTTTTCCCGCCAAAACCGCAAAAATGTGTTTTCCCGCCAAAACCGCAAAAACACATTTTTTCGCCAAAACGCGTTTTCCCGCCAAAACCTCCAAAACGCGTTTTCCCGCAAAATCCGCAAAAACGCATTTTCCCGCCAGAACGCGTTTTCTCGCCAAAACCACAGGAACACGTTTTCCGCCAAAACCGCAAAAACGCGTTTTCTCGCCAAAACCAGAGGAACACGTTTTCCGCCAAAACCGCAAAAACGCGTTTTCTCACAAAACTGCAAAAAACGCGTTTTCCTGCCAAAAACGCTTTTTCGCAAAATCATGTTTTCCCGCCAAAACTGTAAAAAACGCGTTTTTTCATTTGTTCAAATTATGACAAAAGAGGAAATATTCATAAATATATGAGTTTTGTTAAATTTTAAATTTATTTCATATAAATAAAAATTTATATGAAATAAAAAATTTTAAATGTCAAAATGCTAATTTTAAATTAATTTTAGTGTAAATATATTTTAGACTAAATAATAAAAATTAGTTAAATTAAAATTACTATCAAACAAATGATTAAATCAAAATAGGGGTATATTTGTAATTTTTTTATTAAACTCATCTAGATGGAAATAGAAAAAAAGAAACGAACATAAAATCCATTCGGATGACTCATTTAGATGGCTTATCTAGATGGAGAAACAAACAACCCCTAAAATCTAGATGAATCATCTAGATGGATCATCCGGATGGAAATTACAGATGGAGAAACGAACAGCCCCATACTAGATTTTGACCCATACACCTGTGCATGTATTTGTTTCAACTCTTAAAAACATATAATATATGTTTTTTGCACATAAATATTATGATATTAGCATTGGATTATTATTTATATTGAATGCTATTTTGTTTATAGTTATTTACTAATTATATACAATATTGAATGTTGTTTTGAATCATTAGATTTTTAGCGCATATAAAATTATTAGTAATACAATAAGTAAATAAGTATTTGAATTGTTATTTATTTTATGCTAATTTTATATTATTCATGTATACTAATATTTAAGATTTTGAAAATAGTATATATAATACAAATGGACTATTTTTTTGACATGAAAAATTGATATGTTTTAATATTTACGAATGCTAAAAATGATTTCATATCATATTATTTTTATATATATATATGTATATATATATATATATAATCAGTTGTCTACTTTAAGAAAAAAAATTGTTTTGATATATTGTCATTTGAAACAATCATTAATATTGACCATATTAAATTAATTCATTGTATTTTTAAGGAAGATTTTGTTAAGACTAATTAATAAGAAATATTAGGATTAATTAGTTTTTTGTAGCATTAAATGTAATTAAAACTATTTTAAGGCTTAATTCATATTGGTACTTCTACTTTAATAAGATAGATATTTATAGATTAAACTCACAAAATAATAAACTGAGGCAAACTTAAAAATTATGCAAATGTCACCCACATCTATTATGATTACACGGGTGCATTCTAAGAAAGATATAATTGGGATATCCTTTTAATAAATAGTGATTAGATTTTAGAGATATATTAGAAATTATTAGATATGGTGAGATTTTTCAATATTTAATTATTATAGAAGATATCAAATTAGTTGCATAAGTTGTAATTAATAAAATGAATTAAAGGTTAGTTCTAAAATATTCTCCAGTTTTAATCTGATTTTAATAGATTAGATTTATTTTGATATATTGTCAATTGAAACAATCATTAATATTGACCATAAATTAAAATAATTGATTGTATTTTTAAGAATTTTTTTGTTAAGATTAATTATTAATAAATTTTAGGACTAATTAGTTTTCGTAGCATTAAATGTAATTAAAATTATTTTAAGACTTAATTTATATTGGTACTTTAACTTTAATTATATAGATTTATAGATTAAACCCACAAAATAATAAACTGAGGCAAGCTTAAAAATTATGCAAATTTCACCCACATCTATTATGATTACACGAGTGCATTTTAGTAAAGATATAGTTGGGATATCATTTTCATAAATAGTGATTAGATTTTAGAGATATATTAGAAATTATTAGATATGATGAGATTTTGAAATATTTAATTATTTTAGAAAATATCAACTCAGTTGCACAAGTTGTAATTAATAAAATGAATTAAGTGTTAGTTCTAAAATATAATACAATTTTAATAGAATAGATACCTTAAATATTAATTATATTTAATTGTAATAAGATTCCAAAAATACTACTAAAAGAGACAACTAAAAAAAATGATTATACTATTTTGTATCTGAAATATTTACAATTATTTGTACTACAAAAAAAACAAATTATTTGAAATATTTAAATTTATCTTAATTATTCAATATTTGATTTGAAATTTTGATTTTTATTCGACTTATTCAAAATTATATGAAAAATAAGAATTGAACTGAACTGAAACCAAAGTTTTATCGGATATTAGCTAGTTTCTAATATTGTTACTTAAATCAAACTAAAAACCAAAACAACCGAACCGAAATTAAATTGCATTTCATAAATAACTTAATGGTTACCAAATCTTTAAAATAAAAAAAAATCAAAAAACAAGAAAACCGAACATCCATACCTAACCAGAAGAATGTAAGAGCACTCCAATGGGATTTCTCACTTTGGATATCTAAAAATACATGTTTCCCATTTTACGAAAAACTTAAAAAAAAATATTTTAAAAGGTATACTTTCAATTGCTTTTTCCGTAAATTGAGAATCTTACACTCCTTCTGTTTCTAAATATTACATATTTTAAAATTTTCACAAATATTAAGAAAAATTTAATATTTAGTTATCAATGCATGAAATTTTAAAAATATAACAATTTTCCATAAACTTTAACCAATAGCAATTCAAGAATTTCAAAATTGTCAATTAATATTTCTTGAAAGTTTACAATTTATTATTAAAAATACATAGAAAATCTAAAACATTGTTCTTTTAGAAACAAATAAAAAGTGTTAAAACATGTATTATATAGAAAGAGAGAGAGTAATTAAATACCAATATATATATATATTTTTTTTTAAAAGACCCAAAGTGAAACTTTTTCATTGGACATGTTCTAATAATGTTTTACTCATAAAAACTAAAATACCCTCCGGGGCAAATCAGTAATTAAGTTTACACACCAACCCTCCTCTTGTAACTAAGACAAGAAAAGCTGACGAACAAACTTTGTTCGGCTCCTCCTTGTTCTTTCTAGCCACGCACTTTCTGTCTTCTTCTTACAGTACTTCTCTCTGTCTCCCTGTCTGTCTGCAGCACTCTTATATATCAATCATCATCCAATTCCGGTTAGTTTTCGTTTATTGGTTGAGCGATCAGGAGATTGGATTGATTCATTCCCGATTCGATGTAGCTCCTGAATTGTATTCCCAATTGAGTTTTGAGAAATCTTTATGTGTTTGCGTTTGATGTTCTTCTGTGATTTGAATTGAAGTCTGAGACTTTATGCTGATTCTGTCTCCTTGGAATCGTTGCATTTATCTCAAAGCTTCATTCTTTGTTGTGTATTAAATCTGTTTAACGTAATCTTGTTTGTCGTTTGGTCATAATCTCAGGAAATTTAACAGCTTAATGGTTAAGAAGCAAGGAGAAATGAATGAGTGTGGTGTTGCTTCTGCTCTCAATGGTGGCAAAGTGGGAGCTTCAGCTTCACCACCTCAAGAGAAAGGAAGGAAGAACAAGAGAAAGTTAGCTGAACCTTCTCTTGCTCCTCCTTCCTTGACTGAGTTCCCTCGATATGAGTTACATTCATTGAACTTTCAAAACCCTTTGTGTGTAAACGACTCAGAAGCTGAAGAGCCTGAATCCTTAGGATGGGATGATCCATTTGCCTGTTATCTCGAAGAACTGTTATCATCGAATCTGCTCACACTCTTCCGTAGCGCCATGAATCAGATTGTGGATTGTGGGTACAGTGAGGATGTTGTTCTCAAAGCTATTTCAGGTAGTAGGCTCTACTGTGGGGGGGATGATCTCGTGTCCAACATTATCACTGATACATTGATGTTTTTGAAGAGTGGTAAAAAGGTTTCTGGTTTGAGAGACTATGTTTTTGAAGATCTGCAACAGCTTGTTGCGTATACGTTGGTAGAGAAGATAAATCTTGTTAGAGAAGTTAGGCCATCTCTTTCGACGGTCGAAGCAATGTGGAGGCTGTTGATGTGTGATTTAAACGTTTTGCAAGCATTTGAAGTGGAAGGAGATGAGTGCAATCCTCCAAAGTCCAGTGCCTCAGATAACCCCAAGCCGGCAATGTCCAATGGTCAAAGCAATCAGAGTGAGCCAGTCAAGTTTGGGAACCTCCCGAATCTATCCAAATCCAAAAACTCTCATGCTAGTGGAGGTTCAACACCGGGGAAAGAGGTATTTTCTGTTACCACTGCTTCTGGTGAAGGCACTAAGACTAAATCCCTGACTTCTGTTTCTGATGAAAAACTAGTATCTTGCCGGAAAGGCCGAACAAAAAAAGAAATGGCCATGCTGCGGCAGAAATCATGTGTGGACAAGATTAGAACTTATAGCAAAGGCGGTGGCTACAAGACGGCGAAGTATGCGTCAGTGGGTGGTTTCCTTATGGAGAAAAGAGGCAAATCTCCTTCTGATTTGGTGTCAGTACAGGCAAGAAACTCGTCATCAAAGATAACATCAGAGGTTGTAAAAGCTCCTTTAGCCGAGAGTAACAGTACTAAGTCAGATCCGCATGCAGTAGATGTGAAGGGATGTGTTACCGCATTACCTGCCCTTAATGCTCCAGTACCATTGTCTGAAGAAAAGGCTTCTGTGTCTACAAAGCCAGGACCGGATTACTACGCTGGGATCCCTTATGATGCATCTCTAGGGATATATGTTCCTCGGAATAAAAGAGATGAATTGGTATTGAAGCTAGTTCCCAGGGTGAAAGATCTGCAGAATGAGCTGCAGGTTTGGACTGACTGGGCTAATCAGAAAGTAAAGCAGGCAACTAGTAGACTTCTTAAGGACCAACCAGAGCTTAAGGCACTAAGGAAAGAGAAAGAAGAGGCAGAAGAGTTGAGAAAAGAGAAGCAGTTATTGGAAGAAAACAACATGAAAAGGCGGTCTGAAATGGAGTTTGCCTTCAATAACATGACTAGGCAGGTCGAAAAAGCTAATAACACAGTTCGCAGACTCGAGCTGGAACAATCTCTGTTAAAGAAAGAGAGGGAAGCTGCTAATATAAGAGCTGCCGAGTCTGCTGAGAGCTGTATAGAAGCGAAGGAGAGGGTGCAAAGAGCGTTGAAATGTACTCAGTCGTGGGAAGGGCAAAAGGTTTTGCTGCAGGAAGAGCTCAAGAGTCAAAAGGACAAGGTGGCAGAGCTGCAGCAAGAAGTTGCCAAGGCCAAGTATCGCCGAAACCAAATTGAGGTTAGCTCCTTTTGTAGACAAAAAGTCTTTGCACGTATTAGGTCTTCTCGTCTTCGGAGCTTTATTATATTGTATGGTTACTGATCATATCATTTCCTCTACAATTCTTTTTTTTTGCGCAATACATATTCATTGTTTTATCAATGAAACGGGAAATATATGTTTACATCGAGAGTTCTTTTGGTCCTATGCACTTATTGTTCCGTGTTCTGTTCATTGGAAATGATGTTTCTGATTGATAGTGTAGTGGTTATGTGAACGATTGTAGTTTTAAGTGATGATCAATTTAACTAATGAAACTAAGTTGTAGGCTACTTGGAAACAAGAGAAGGCAGCAAAGGGGAAACTTGTTGCTCAAGCGGCTGCATTACAGGAAGAGAGAGAGAAGCTGGAAGAATTTGGAAAATCAGAGGAAGAGCGAATCAAAACAAAAGCAGAGAACGATGTGAAGTATTACACTGTGAACATCAAAAAACTCGAGAGCGAAATCTCAAAGCTGAAACTCAAGTCAGACTGTTTGAAGATAGCTGCATTGAAGAAAGGCATTGATGGAAACAATGACAGTAATAAGAGTAGAATGGCTCATACCACAACCACCATAAAGGCAAAGCAGATGGCAGCAGCAGCAAATGCATGGGAGAACAGTCACGGGACAGAGGCGAAGATCAAAAGGGAAAGAGAATGTGTGATGTGTTTGTCTGAAGAGATGAGTGTGATTTTCTTGCCTTGTGCACATCAGGTTCTTTGCTCAAAATGCAATCAGCTTCATGAGAAGGAAGCCATGAATGATTGTCCATCTTGTCGGGCCAAAATCCAAAGGAGGATCCAGGCTCGTTTTGCTCGCGGTTAAGGTTTTCTATGCTTAGGTTTCGAATCATAGTGGAAATGATGGTTTTGCTTTGTTCTGTTCCTCTCTGGACTGCTCTTATTACACCAATGGCATCTACAATACACACTTTTGTAAAGAGTGACTTTACATTTGCTCATTTTTATATATATCCCTCAATAATAAATAGAAGAAGCTCTTCCGACTTCCTCTTATCTTCGTTTTCATCACAACGTTGATTAACTAGTACTTATCTTCAACTCAGGAATCTTCATTTCATCAACGTTGATTAACTAGTACTTATCTTCAACCCAGGAACTAAAGGAGAGTATTCTCTGAGGTATTTTGAGATTTTTATAAACAAGTTATACATAGATGTTTTGTGAATTTGCTTGACTTTAGGTTTGAATTCTCCAACACTTTCAACATTTTTATTCACTCTTTAAAGTAATATCTGAAACCAAACCATGACAAACATACATACATTAGTGCTACATCGCATATCACCAGAACATACATAACCATTAAAAAATGGTTGGAGAAGAATCTGTTTTTATTTTATCACAATAATATACACCAAAAGCCCTTTCTACCTTCAAAGCCTTATTTGATGATTCTCACTTGTGTTTACATCACTTCATCATCTTCTTCTCTACAGTTTACATATTAACTTGGAGAGACCATATATGTGTATGTGTATGTGTAGAGGTAGTAGATTGCTCAGTAGTAGAAATGTCTCCTTCGAACCCTCTTCTTGCTCATGATTGGCGCCTCACCACTCCCTGGAAATTCCCATTTAACAAGATCGCCGTCCCACGACGAACTTATAAGCATTGGGTAATGCGGATGCCAATTACAGTCTCTTACAGGTGAACTATGGTGCTTTAGCACCGCCACCTTATCTCCACTTACCTAAGAAATAGATTCCAAGATTGGTCAAAAAGCAAAAGCCACCTTTTTCATGTGATTGTGTCTTGAACATGGGTTATGCGGAGGATACAACCATTACCAAGTCATAAATGTAGACAGAACTGTCGTTGGATCCCGTGTAGATGTACTTTTGTCCAGTACTGTAAAAAAGGAAAGAATCGGGACACAAGAATTAGAGAAATGTGTAAAGGAAGTTATTTTATGTCAAGCTTGAAATGTTATGGAGCTTCAGAACTGACCTATGCAATGGAGAGAAGTAGCAACGGATTAGAGTACGCAACACTGAGTGACCTTTATAGGTGGACACTGACTGATCGAAAGGGTGCTTTAGATTTCTTGACTCAGGAGGGTATTCCATCCATCTGTAATCCCATTCATAGTTTCTGTGCACCTCATGCCTGTATAAGAAAACAGAACAATTCAAAATTCATTCTACTAATTCTTTTGTGATATGTATCAATTAAAACAAGATGCAGCCAATAATGTAGAAGATTGTTACTTTGCAGGTGGAGTTGAGGACATTTTTCTGATATCCCATAACTTGATGGTTTGGTCTTTGCCATTTGATATGAAATAACGACCATCTCCACGGCTATCAATAAAGGTTACACCTTCGAGATGTCCCACCAGAACACCAGCTGCCTTATCTCTCCCAATGAAGCAACGCCTATCCCACACCTATTCGTGTAATGAAGTTCGAACAAGATCATGTTACAACTTTGATTATAAAGGCTAAATATGTATCCTACGTTTTGCAGAAAGTTTTACCTTGCAGAGATTATCATCACCTCCAGATAAAATCAGGTTTCCACTCTCATCGGCAAAACACACAGTGTTTACATCAGACTGCAGCAGTGGAGAAGACGCTATCAGTAGTTTTCAAAGAAAATTTAACTGTAGAACTGAATCAGCATTTCCAATTTGCATAATATCTTATCAGTACGACTTATTAACTTGGTTCTGTATACAAAAGAATGGATGAAGAGCTACAGAACCAAACAAGAAATGATTTTACCGTGTGTGCAACAGTCCGGAGTGAAACTCGATTTGCTTCAAGATCATAAACATAAATGGAATCATCACTGCTCCCCGCCACAAGCTCTCGTCCATCGGTTGAAAATTTCACAGAGAATATTCCAAAGGAGTACCCTCCTTCTTCATCAGAAGAGAAGTCTAATCCATCATGGATCTCCTGTAAAAGATAAGGATCTCTAATCGTTAAGAAGTTGCTGAAAAGGAAAAGAAGAAAAAACAAAAACAGAGATCAAATCCCATTTGAATGGTCTGCTCTTACTAACAGATACTGTGTGTCCATACCGTGACATTTGCATGAGACTCGGTTGTACCAGATCCAACATCGACTATGTGAACTATAGGTGACATGCTTGCATAAACCTGCAAATGTCAAAATTTTCATTAATCCTTCCCCAGTTTGGAATATAAGCAGAAAGTTCTGAGATAAAGACTAGACAAAACTATGTTCCCTTGCATCGCTTGAACCAGAAATGTCTCAACTTACCAGATTTCGCTGATCAGGGGAGAGAGAAGTATCCGTAACAGTCCAACGCAAGCTTTTTGTAAGAATATCCTTTTGAACTTTCCAACCCTTCTCTACATTATAAATCCGAATATGGCTTCCCTGAAAGTAAGATTTAACATAAAAAAGGTGCAAAGGATGAATATTGAATAATCTAAAACATGCTTCTCAACTTAGGAAACTACGGTGACATAAAGATGAGTCTGTTTCCTAACTACAGGAACGAAGAATTAACCTGAAAGCCAGCAATAAAGAGAGATCCATCAGTTGAAAACTGAGAGACATATGCTCGGCTGTCCATTTGATCTACAGGCCAAGGACCCTTTACAGGCAAATATCTGCTAAGCATATGGCAACAATCAGCGGCGGAAAACCTTCCTCCTCTTCCAGAGAAGTTACTTTCTCGACCAGCCAACATCCTCACGGTGGAAACAGGTAACTGATGTCTCCCAGGGACTTGCCGGCTAAACCCTTGATGAGGACTAGACTTCACTTAGTGACCTGACTAATCTCATAATCTAAATCCGAGGAACGCTCACTTGATCTGTGACTACTACCAACTCCAGAAAAGTCCTTTTCGGATCCAAGTTCAAGCCTACTCATTGCGTAACCCATTTCATCAGCATCAAACATTATAGCAGATAACAACCATTGACATTCGCTTGCACCACAGTTTCATTCACAATTCTCATGGATCAATGTCTTGCCTGCAAAAGTAACCCAGTCTATATTTATATATAATCAAGTTTCATCAAATACACAAGTTCCTTGATGATCCTCTTTAACCCAATGATGATTAGCCCTGGTTCTAAATCAATCAAAGTCGTCGTCTTTATTAAGAACAACATCAAAACCCTAACTATTGCAGAATCGAGTTACACAAAACTGAAATCAGCATCACTCCCTCAAAAGTTGAGAACTTTAGGAGAACTGTGACCCTTTATCGGATCGCGAACTGGCGTGAAGGAGACAGACAACTTTTGTGTTTCGAGCGGATATGATTTTTTCGTCGACGTGTGTGTCTCGATGAAGCGTGCAATATTGTGGTGCCACGTTTGACTTTGTTAGATTTAGCAGTGTCGTGGTCACTCGCTCCAAATCATTGCTATATAATATTTTTCTTTTTGAGAAAATTACATCTAGAGGAACTTTCTCACTTTCCAATTTCATTATAGGTCACAATGTTCTTGAGACACATTTTTTTTTGGAGTTGAAAGACTTTGATACCTTATAACTAGAAAGAAACCAAAAAACTAAAAAAAATCAGAAGTAAATTGTGACCAAACCTAAATCAAACCTAAATCATAAACACTTAATTTTGCTCGAAAATCTCATATTCCTTCTTCGGTGAAAAATTAAAAATCCTAGTTTTCAAGTATTCCCAATTCAACCTGATAATTTCACTTCTCTCTTCCATGAATATTCTTGGTTTGTATCTCTGAAATAAATCACTCTCTATATTTCGAGTTAACGCCATTAATTTAAAAATTAGTGTTTGAATTTATGTTCAAGTTTCAATTTTTTTTGACATTTACAGGTTCTAATATTCGTATAAGAAAATTGGGATTCAAAAGTTGAAGACTACCTCTTCGTATCAGAGATTTGAGAATAAAAAATCTGAGACTTTACATCTGGGTTCATAGATTTAAGCTTAGATATTCCTCGACGAAAGAAATAAAAAGTTGTAGACTTCTTTCTCGTCCTCGCTTTCGTTCACCATCTCAAGTCGATTGTTGCAAACGGGAGGTAAAGTTTCTGGCTTTAATTAAGACACTTCTTTATTTACTTCTTTTGGTCTCCCATATCAAGAGTTTTGAATTAATATTTTGACTACATGACCTTGTTGATTTTAGGTTCAAACTTGATGTCTAAAAACACCATGTTAACTTTGTCGTGATAACTGAATGACTAAAACATGTTCTTACTTATGTTAAGGATTTTCACATTTTCTTATGTTTGATGTTAAAGATTTTCCTACTTTTAGGATCATGTTGATGATTCATCGTTAACATACGTATTCAGACAACAACAATGGAGTTTAGAGCGATTGAGTTGCTAAAATGGACATGTATGATCTCTCCGTCGTCCTTCGATGGTATCTTTTTGTTTTCCGTCGTAATCAAACGAAACATTCCCAATTATGGATTTATCTCCTTTATGGGCTTTTTAACTCCAACCCAAAGCTACACAATGTGCCATTCAATTTAACTCTCTCTTCTTAAAGGCGGTGTATCTGCACCTATAAAAGATTAACCTTCGTTACTAGAAAATCATTCTTTCAACCCGTAAAAACAACAAAGTAAAAGCGGAGGACGCTGTGTGGACTAAAATAAGTGACAATCAGCAAAGATAAAAACAAATCAATGAATCAAGAATCATAGAGACACAAACCTGAATGATTGGGAAACTGTAACACCCATCGCTTCTTGAGAAGGAAGACCACGACGTAAAGCAACCTAGTAAAAAACCCTCTAAACCCTATTCTCTCAATCACTCCGGTCGACAAGCAGAACACAATTGTGGAGCAGAGGGCGGTGAAGCAAGTGGCGGAGACGAAGAGCACAGCGGCGGAAGTTTATACTCTTTAATAAATTTTATTAAAGAGTGTAAATATACATTTATACTCCTTAAGTTAACTAATATAGACTTAAGTTTTAGAGTTCTTTTGTGGGGTTTTGGAGGTGAGATTTAAAATTAAAAAAAATACTAACATTTTCAAAATAAAAAAATCTGTTTGGGTCATTTTTTTAGACTTATTTTTGTGACAAAAACTTAAAAATGACTATTTGAGAAAATTGCCCAAATAAAAAATAAGGATACAAACAAAAGTAATAATTAAATGATCACTAAATTATTAGGTATCACGTAAGGTAAATCCCGAAATCAGCCTAAAGTCATAGGTTTCAAAATAATATTGAGAAAAAAAATACAGGGGCCAATGAACCCATATTTTACCAGTTGCCTCCGCCCCTGTATGGAAATGGTGGAGAAGAAGCAGCAAATGTATTTGTGAGAGAAAGATGACAGAAACCGACTCATTATGGAACCAAATATAATGGTTTCTACATAATATTTGTATTGTTCCGGAGAAAAGCTATAAAGCAAATGTCACGACTGCTTCTACTATAAACAGTAGATTGAAAAATTTATACGGTTTTATAAACATATACAATCCCCTCCAATGCATCTTGACCTTTACAGGTTATAAGCTTCTCAGTTTCCATAGTTTTTGATTTGTTTTTCTTAATTTCAAATTTCAAATTTACCATTTAAATATTTATTTAGCTATTACATAATGTTTAAATTATAATAGATTGCAAAAAGATACAACAAAAATGTTGACAAAAAACAGATATAACAATTTGTAATGATATACTATATGATCATATTGCATAGACAAATATATAAAATATGCTTACATAAGAAAATTAAGCCTATAAAAGAAATGACAGAATGTGCACTAATAAGATTTTGCAGACTTATGTTTACGGACTTGTGTTTTCTATCTTAAAAAGTCTAATAATAAGGACACACTTCAAAACCAATAAGTTTTGGAAAAATATAAGCCGGTAACTACTTCCCTTATTATGCACACAAAACGTTAACAAGTATTATATAAAACCTATGAAACATCCGGACGGATACGGAGACAGGGCGAGGACGAAAAACAGGTAAATTTAAAATTTGTAGATACAGTTACGGCATGGATACATCTACATATATATATATATATATATATATATATAGGACGAAAAACAAGTAAATTTAAAATTTGTAGATACAGTTACGGCATGGATACATCTACATATATATATAATATATATATATATATATATATATATATATATATATATATATATATATATATATATATATATATATATATCAATAAGTATTAAAACTAAAGCATAATTCTCATATAAAATAAAATACCATTATAATATATTAAATAAAATAAAGCACTAAAATAAAATAGAAAAATAAACTAGTCCATAATCAATCATTTTTCTAAATCTGGTTCATCTAATAAAATATTTATGGATTCCAAATATCTCATATCTTTCTTAGAATCAAAATCATCTCCACCAACATTCCACATCTTTGTCTTTTCCTCCTTGTATTTTTTGGAATTCCTTGATAAAAAGCGTAAACTGTTGTGGATAAACTAGGTTATGAGCACAATTTGGATTCAAATTATTCATTCCAAGTTAATGAAAGAAAGAATGAATGAGTAGGTACTTCAATTACGCTCAACACTGAAAATAAACTAGGATGTCCAAGCAACTTAAAAGCCAAAGTTTGTATAAGAAAGGAGTTTGAGAACCAAAGTTAGCCCACAATTTCTTGGGTTCCATAGTAAACATCACCGAAATGCATGTTAATCCTCAAAAGGACCATTTCTCATGGAGAACAAAGCATATTCATCCATGGACTTAAGGTGATCATCAATACTCGGAAACAATCTTCGAAAACACTTCATTCTTTCACTTGAGACATTTAGATCTCTATGTGAACCAAGTCTTGCAGAATTTTCACTTAGCCATTCATCATTATAAATAAAAACATGTTTTATATGAGGCAACTAAACAAAAAAAGGAAAAAACATATAGTTTAAAATCATATACCTTGGATTTAAAGAGTGAGCTAGACAGTGCAGAAGAGTGTTGTTTTTTGCCCAACGATCCACTAAAATCTGATAAACAACCCTTGTAGAAAGGACTAACTTCAAACACATGACGTTTTTCTTTCTTGTAGATCTTAGACATCACTTTCTCAATCATAGAATCCCACATCTCATGTACCAAATGAAGACATGGTTTCTCAGTGTCAAAAAACCTTATCATCTCATATATAGGTCTTGTGAAATCAATAATGTATGACACTTGTTCCGACCAATCATCACTAAGAATCTTCCCCTTAACGAAAGTTGTTTTCCCCACATCATCTTCTCTATAAGTAGACCACTCCTCAATTATAACCATAGCTTCAAGGCCTCTTTTTATAAGATTGAGTCTCTTAAGCATCACAATGATAGAAGCAAAACGTGTATCGGCAACTGCAAATAATTTGAATGGAGAGAACTTACTAAAGATGGCTAGCCCCATGTTGTGGTTCATGATGAAATGTTTTATTGAAAGTGCATCTCCATGAACATTTTTATCCTGTTGCATTCTCCATATGTTGCTTCATTCTTCTTCACATTCCTTGCTGCGCAAATGTTCTTCAAAGCAAGGTTAAGGGTGTGAACCACACATGGTGTCCAATATATATGAGGAAAGGTACTCTCAATAATTTATCAAGCAGCCTTGCAATTTGCTGCATTATCAGTGATGGTTTGAACAACATTTTGATGACCCACTTCATTGATAACCTCTTTCATCAGATCATAGATGAATAATCTATCTTTCACTTCTCTAAAACAGTTCACAGCCTTGATAAATATCAGACCACTTCCAGAAGTAGCAATGAAATTAATCAAAAGTTTTCTAGTAGGATCGCTCCAACCATCTGACACAATCTTCACCCCTCTTTCTTTCCATGTTGAATTAAATGGAATCAATAATTTTTCAACATTATTTCTCTCTTTCTGAAGCAACCTAGTTCTAAGCTTATTGTAACCATGAGGCACATAACCATCAATCGTGTTTTCAACATCAAACTGGTAAGACCTATAATAATGTGGGTTTCTTGCAAGGTTAAATGGCACACCTCCACTAAAGAACATTCTTGCAATTTCTTGATCCAATTGATCTCTGATTCAATATCAAAAGCTCTAACAATTGCAGAATCAGCAAACTTTTTTTTCTTTGAAGCAGAATTCGTTTCACTACTTTCGTAAGGCAACAGAACCGCTCGACCAGCACTCTCATCTTTCTTCTTCTCAAAATCATCTTCCAACTTTTGCATTTCAGCTTCTTGACTCTTGTTGCTTTCTTAGATATATCAATACTTTGATTTTTAATTCCAACTAGAGGAGCACTAATTCTAGAATACGAGCCTTGTTGATTTTCATTGCAAATATTGCACTTAAATTTTCAAGTGCCTCATTTTGCTCTTTATCTCTCTAATTTAGTCACGTAGTTCCATAATGGAGCATCTTCGGTTTGAGTTGATGAATTAGCTGATCCACTACCGAAAACGTTACCACTTGCTCCTTAAAAAGTCATGACTGACCTGAAAAAAAAAAGAAAAATGTGAGAAATATACATATAGACAAAGCAGAAACAATACACATACGTAAGAAGCTTGAGAAGCATGAAACGCAAAATTCTTATTAAACTTGAATCAACACAACAATTCGTAATAAAAATGAAAAAAAAAAAACAGAGTTTTGTTTTCCTGTCTAATTTTACGTATAAGCCAAAAAAATACATGCGTACGTGAAAGGCGAAACAAATCAAATACTGTCTAATACTAATATCGTCTTCCTTTACATCAGAATTCACAAACCAAAAAAGAATATGTAATACTTACTGTGGTATTGAAAAAATAAGAAAGAAGATATAATATTTACAAAGCACACAATTGACAAACAAAAGCTTTAACTCTGTCTTTTTAACGTGAAATTGGGAAAACAGAGTTTGTAATAAATGATACTTAGTGTGTTTAAGTTTAAGAGGAGATTGATTAAAATTCTTTAACCCTAATTATTTATACAAAGACATGTTCCCTTTTTCAATGCTTTTCCAAAACTAAAAAACACACAAAAATAAATAATCATCCTTTTGTTATAAACCAATTGATGTGGATGCAATAACCATAAGGAGGATTAGACCAAGACTAAACCGGATTCGACCAAAACCCTATCCGGCTAGAGATAGAAACGACAATGTTCCTAAACCTAATGCACTTTGGTTTAGTGTTTTCCTTTTCCATGTTTATCTAGGAATGTTATCTTTCCATTTATGTTAATGACGGTCTATTGTAATCCCTATATAAAGGGAGCCTCCATCGATTGATATGAATAAGAATCACAAGTTCTCCTATTCTTTTCTTAACACGTTATCAACACGATACGTCTCTAAAACCCTAAGCTTATTCGAAACTCATAAACACCCTAATACTCATCCGTCAAGAAGAAAAGTCAGTCACCGGAAACCATCATTGAAATTCATCTCTCTCATCGATTCAATCTCTCTCTCTCTATCGAAAACCCTAGACGATCACCATCCGCGATACACGCACACACCACTCGCGATAAGCCCTACACCCGCGCACACACACCATCCGCGATAGCACGCATCCGCGTACATACACACACCCGATAGAGGTTTACCGTCCAAACCGAGGACACACACACCACCCGATACACACGGGACTTACCTGACTGCAATCACCACCCGCAGACAGCCGATTCACCAGCCGATAAAGACCAACCAGCCAACCCACAGACACACGACCACAAGCACACACCCGATACACATCCAGCACCCGATACACACCTAATTTCCACCCGATAAGCCACATGACCCGCGACCAGTCCGTACGTGACCCGCAACGAAACTCGGTGGACCGTTCAAACCTACTTGAGGTTAAGGTGATCCGATTAAACCCTAATTTATAATTTGATCTTAGAGCTTTGCTAGGTTGCTGGATAGTTTAGGGAATCCCATCCTGATCACATAGGGTACAAGTCCATTGATTGAATTGCTTGCTTGATTGATAGTTTAATTGCAAATCACATAGAAACCAGGTGCTAGGGTTGTTAATCTACAAAACCCTAACTAGACTTGTTAGGTTGTTAAAACCCTAATCATAAACCTAATTATAATTCAATTAGGATTGCTAGAACCCTAAACCTAAATTGACCAATAACCCTAATTACGATCTAATTAGGTTTGCTAACTGTAAACCAATTAGATTTAGTTATAAAAATTGAATTTGCTTGATTGTTTGTTTGATTGATTGATCACCTAGAAACTACTTGTTAGGATTGTTAAAAGAAACCATTGATTGTTTGTGATTGAACCGACCACATGGTCTTAAAACATAAACCGATTTTCATAACAAATTAGGTTGCTAGATTGAATCGATCATATAACCTTGTTAGGTTGATAGATTGCATTGCATCATTCTCGTACTGGCCGAATGGCAATGCATCATATTAATAGCCGATTATTTTTCAATGAATCACTACCGTCTTGATTGCAATTGAACTTAGAAACCCTTATGATAGGTTTATAAAATCTGAATTCTAAAACTCATGATTATATGATTTCAGATGTCGAAAACTAATAACTTAGAATATGCGGCCCTTAATCTATCTGGAGATAATTACCTCCAATGGGCGCTTGATACCAAGATCATCTTAAAATCAAAATGACTCGGTGAAAGTATTATAGACGATAATAATGTCAGTGAAAAGGATAGATACCGAGCCATCCTTATAATAAGGCATCACTTGGCCGAGAGTCTCAAGGATCAGTACCTAACAATAGAAAATCCTCTTGAGCTCTGGACAGAGCTGAAAAGAAGATACGATCACCAAAGAACGGTGATCTTACCCAGAGCTCATTACGATTGGAGAAACCTAAGGATCCAAGACTATAAGTCTATGGATGAGTACAATTCCGCACTGTTTAAGATCGTTTCAAAATGGAAGCTGTTTGGAGAGAAGGTCACAGATAAGGATATGCTTGAGAAAACCTTTTCCACCTTCCACACAAGAAATGTGTTGCTTCAACAACAATATCGTGAAAAAGGCTTCACCACATATGCTGATATTATATCTTGTTTACTCCTTGCGGAGCAGAACAATGAACTATTAATGAGAAACAATGAAATGAGACCTCCAGGATCCACACCATTACCTAAGGTACACATGGCTACTAACACTGATAGAGAGGGGAACCAAGTCCATGCTAGAAACCAACACGGTCGAGGCCGTAGTAGATGGTCAGGACGTGGCCGCGGTCGAAGAAATTATGGCCACGGTCGTGGTAACCCTTATGGTCGAGATAATGACCGATATAGAGTCCAGAATAACTCGTATGGTCGAGAAAATGGATGAGGCCGAGGGAATCATTTCAAACCCTCACAGCTGACCAAATCAGTGTGCCATAGGTGTGGAATGAGCAGTCATTGGGCAAAGACTTGTAGGACTCCCAAACATTTATGTGATCTATATCAAGAAAGTTTGAAGGGAAAGAATCCTGAAGCCCACATGATAGTCCAAGATGATGAAAACAATTTTGATCATGATAAGGATGATTTACTAGAATATGAGACTTCTGATTGTCTCAAAGATGATAAATAAATTTGACATTTGTAATCCTTGATTGTTTTTATTAAAGTTTGTTTTGGTGTTTGAAATTTCTATGATTCATTTCTATAATGTCGTTTCCATGATTGTCATTTATGTGTTATTGATTGATAAATGACAATAAAAGGATAGTCAATCTAATATAGACCACGACAAAAGGCATTGCCTAAAGGGGCACAAATTTATTCACCCAATAAAAGACCCATTGAGTTATAAAGACTTGAACATGGATGGTTTTCACATTGAACCAATGGGAAAAGGTAACAAAAGTACCTTTCAAATTATAAGAAAATCGCCTAAAGCCTTATAAGAAAAGTGGTCAACACTATACATACATACATACATACATACATACTCTACTGATCTAGACTATGCCAAGGATCAATATGATAAAGGCAAAAGCCATGGTATCCTATATACCCACAAAATTTACACTTTATGGCATGACTGGATTAACCATCCAAGTCCAAACTTGATGCAAAGAAAATATTACAAAAGACAAAAAGAGTTATCCCATAAAATCTCACGTTGTGTAACATGTGCACAAGGGAAACTCATTAGGCTCTATTGTCCCAAGTACCACGTGATTATAGTATGTCCATGAGGGGAAGTGAGGACAAACCGTGATCCATGAACATACTACAAATCCGTGTGACATGGTCTATGACCATAGTAGACTTGGCCGAATTCTCTACACTACAAAGGCCACTACCTAATACTTGAGGACACATTGATTTACATGTGTAAGATTATTATGCATCAGGCCATATAAGTGAGCATAGATATTCTCATCTCAGATTAATTAAGGGTCATAAACCAGACATATACATAAACCATCTTAAGAGAATCTGAATATACCACTACAGACATATATGCCATTTAAGATGGAACCTCAGAAGAGGATTGAGAATGATAATATATGTTGGATGAAAATGTCTTTAAACATGGGTGATCTAATAAGTGGCCAAGAACACAAATTGCAAGAATAAGTAATCTGATGATCCAACATTAAAAGGGAGAAAGTTATAAGCTGGTAAAGAGCATAAGAGAAATAGAATGGTATTAACCATCATTGTCTTGGCAAGATCCTCGGACTAGAAAATATGATTTAATACGTCCAAAGAATATGATCAAATGATATAAAAGCTAGCAAAACTAGATGCCAAACACATTGAACCGAAAAGAAAAGAATGACTAAGTCATACCAGCTTGCACCAATGATATTAGTCATATTTGCATAGTTTTGGTCATCTCTTTAATTGCATTCCAGACATATAGGATATCATATAGGCATATTTAGGTTGCATTCCATTACATTTGTCTATGTCAGGTATGGGAGATGTTCATTGATGAGATTGGAGGCAATGGAGGCCAAAGAAGTTGAGTTTGAAGCAAAAGGGGGTGTAGCGACCAGGCGTAGCGACCAGCCTTGGTCGCTACAGACCCACAGGGAGTTACGGGAACCATAGCGACCAGGCGTAGCGACCAGCCCTGGTCGCTACAAACCCACATGGAGTTGCGGATGCCATAGCGACCAGGCGTAGCGACCAGCCTTGGTCGCTACAGACACACAAAAGAAACCCGGGGACCATAGCGACCAGGCATAGCGACCAACCCTGGTCGCTACAGTCGTGGATGCTGAAATTTCTGCGGGTCAAACCAGGCTTGTTAGGTTGACCCGATTTGTTTTCAAACAGATATAAATACTCTTTAAACCTAGTTTTTATTTCATTCTGGTTTTTATCTGAGACTAGACTACTCTTGGTGAAGAAGAATTTGAATCTTGAATCCTTTTTATTAATCTTATATTGATTCATCATTTTATTCTTGTTCATTTGGAAATGATTTACTCTGATTCATCATTTACTTTGAGTTCATCATGTTTGTTAGTGAGTAGTCATTTGTAGGATCCATGGGTTAGGGTGATCTAGGGTGATTAGGTAATAGGTTAGAAGGTTTAATGTTGATTATTCATGTTCTATGATTATTGCTAGTTTCTAATGCTGGATTAGACTTGATCACTTTAATCTAGATCAATAGGCAATTTGTACCCGAAAGGTGTTCGACAAAATGTCTGAACCAAGTGATAACTCTCTTTACTGGCTTAACCAATGACAATTGATGTTAGGAAAGTTTAGATAGTCAATAGACCCGCTCTTAATGATTGCTTGATTTAATTAGACCAAAGATATTTGATGTCTAGTGATTGAAAGCAAATGAACTTCTATCTTGATAGAGAATTAGTTTAATGGTACGTCTAGACTAGTAAAACTGAGTTGTTTATAGCATTAACCGTTTATCTTAGATCCGAATCACCCAAAGTCAAAACCCTTACCCATGGGTTCTCGTTTTCCCATTCATTTATAATCTTAGTTTCGCATTTGTGCTATTTAGTTACTTCACCCCATATCAAAATTGGTTGCACTTAGATTAAGTTTATACTTGCATTCTCATTGCATCATGTTCACTTAGGATTGGATTGACACTCATCTATACTACTTTGATTAGGATAGAGTAAAATCCTTTATCAAGAAGCCAGTGAGTGGCCTCGACGTTGGTGTGACCTCAGACAAATCAACGTTCATCCTTCTAAGGCTATCGCGCAAGACAACGTCGATGGTATTTTCCGTGTCTACAAGGATCCTAGTGACTTCGAGATCTTTTACGAGTGGCTCGCTGTGGGTTTATCGATTCTGAAGGTCTCATGTTCCTCGAAGGTGGTAGTGTGTTTTGGACGTCTCGGGGCATAGACCAGTCCGCGATTGTCTCGGCTTTCCGTTGATAAGCCTTTATCGACGAGACAGTGTCTTGGTAGTACTGTGATCCTCCGATGATCATGTTTACCATGCGGGATTATTGTCATTCTTTGTCATTTGGCTTCTTTCCCCGTTTTCTATTCTCGCCTGATCGATTCTCTTGGGGAGCGTTCCGCTGTTGGGGCTTGATTGGTTTTTGGCAGACAGACGTATCTCGAATGAGATCTTTATACTAAGGTCACCTCTGTGATATCTCCTGCAAGCATAGCTTTTGTCTGTTTGCCTCGTCACCGCGACTGCAGTTCATCGTGGGTGGCCCGCTTGCCAGTAAAAGTCCGCGCAAAAGGTATTCTCGTCGTATGTTTCGACGTTTTGGGTCCATGTTTACCGATGTTCTTCCTTTGCTGCCGGCGCATGATTTTATGGCGTAGTTGTGCGCTCCTTGGATCTCTTCCCCCTCTTTATGGACGTGATGTGTGGTCGTTGACGAGGGTTTTCTTTTTTCCGATTGTCTGATCTGCTGGTGTGCGTCTTTCACGATATGCTTGTCATCGGCTTATGTTTCTGCAATACATGACTTTCATCTCCATCTTCGATGATGATGAACAATTTGTGGCCTTATGGAGAGTAGTCCTGGATCATGCGCGA
>CAJHQQ010002048.1:0-74395 GCA_905132885.1 Moricandia moricandioides
CGGAAGTTAGACCCCTATCTGGAAATAAACATTCAATATTTTATCCCGATTTCACAAAATACCTCCCTGAGATTGTAAAATGCCAACTCATGGTGTCCAAACGTGATAAACGAGTCACCGGTATACTCCGAATGATTTCTACATCCCCGGGATGAATATAAACCTTTAATAAATCCACATTCCAAATACGATATGTCTGATTAAGAAGATTCTCCACAGTAAGTAACAAATTAAGAAACTGATTTTAAGATTCTGGTAGTGCTGATTTTGGGTGATGAGCACGGATCCAGGGATCATTCCATACTAAAATAAAGGCAATTTCTTAACAAAAATAAAGAAGAAGTTATGTTGGTAGTGTCCTTATTAGAAAAGATAATGTGATCTTAGAATACTGAAGAGTAACATCACATCTGAAAAGTTCTTAAAGTTGGTGTTCACTTCTCTGATTTTTGATCTATAGTTAAGAAAACAAGTACGAGCATTTGAAATTATTTTGAATGAAATTGGTTTTAAAAAATTAATTTTTCGGTAAATAAAAAAAATTTACATAATATTTTTTTATAATAAATAACTGACAGTTGGAATATTAAATACAAAAAAAAAGAAAAAGAAAAATAAGGAAAATAACTAAACCTTGTTACCAAAATGGAAAACCTTTGAACCCGTAGACAACAATTAACAGGAAAAACAAACGAGGCGAAACTATCCATGAATGAAGTATCCTCCACAAAGTTGCTACATCGATAACTTATCATCGCTTAATCGGATAAACCAACAAAAACAAGAACCAAAAGATGGAGCAACTTCCATAAAAGAGTAAAATTGAAGGACACAGAAAGATAGGGATAACCACCACCACCTAACGAAACAAAAGAAGCACAAGTGGGTAAGAAAATCATATACTCAAATTATTCCTTTAATCTACTCTACAAATTCGTTGGTGCAGTGCAATATTTAGGGGTTGAATTCACAAAGATTCTCATATCATACAATAGATTTTTATTTTTCGAATTAAGCTCTACAATAACAAATAAAAACAAATAAAAAACTGAAACTAAAGTGATTGTAAGTTCGATATGAGAAGGCGCTAGACTTAGGAAAACTCGCAGATAATTCAAAATCTCTGACTAGATAAATTACTAGAGATTTAATTAATAACCGTTTTAGAACTTAAAGCACAAAATTATAATCAATCACCTCTCACTGCAAAGACTATCTATGTCTAAATCACAGAATTTCAAATGTCTTTGCAATTTCTATTAATTTAGACAAGCATTAAACTTAGTTTGATAAATTCAAAAAATCTTGTGTTTAAAAAAAGTTCACAAAAACCTTAAGCGAAATCAATTTGCAGATATGTATTTTGCTCATCTAGAATAGTTTCAGGAAATCAATAATATTGTCGTGTCTACCAATTATCCTATGATCTATATTCTAGGTGATAAGTCTAGAACTAGCTTTAAGTTTCATCCAGATGAAAAACTAACGGATTACTCTAAAATATTTATCCAAAATTCATTCTTAACCTTTGAAAACTCTAAATCTAATAAGTGAATTTCCCAGAGATAATAGCAATAACAAAAATCATAGTTTGAAATAAATGCATTGAAAATAGAGTAAAAATCAAAGGAGTTCAAAAATATCTCTCCAGATGTATGAGTTTTGATTTCTCTCCCAAAAAGTCTCGCTCAAAGTATGATATGATAGATTACAATACTTCTAAAAACTCAAGATATAGTCTAAAACATGAGTAGGACTTCTTTGCAAATAAATTTTTTTGGGACAATCTTACAATTTCTTGAAACTTGTAAAATCACATTGGTTGAATGTGTTCACGATGTGTCGATCGACACTAGTTCCATTGGTTAATTCAAACATACGTTTTCCAGCTTTGAATATGCTTAAGCTCCAAAGAGCTCCAAAAGTTCCATCCATATGTAAAATGTACCTATACCTACAATGACTCGTAGAAGACTCTAGAAAGACTAAGAAGATTATAAAACCAAACTTATATCATGATCAAAAATCTGTAAAAACTGAACTTATAATCTTTATTGATAAATTACAATTTTTGATGTTAACTACTGTAACTCTTAACTAACTATTGCAATGTTTGGTCGTCAACTATTGGAACTCTTAATCTTCTGCATAAATAATTGTGAGCATTAACAAACTACAATCAGAAAACTACTAAAAGTCACAAATAAACTATAAAGTGTTGTATAATCAACAAAAAATCTTTGGAAAAAACACTTATAAACAAGAAGAAGTCTATTTGTTATTATTATATTTTAGTCTAGACTTAAAAAAATGGAATATAGCTGAATACATGATATGTGTTAAAAAGAAAGATAGAAAATTGTGTTCAAAGAAAAAAAAGCTGAATACAAGATATTTATGTAACACATGTATTTCTTTGAAATCAATTGTAAATAGTTACTTTTATAAAATGTGATATATTTACTTTATAAAGAGTATTTTTAAGCGATATCACACGATTTTTTTCACCCCACACATATATATATATATATATATATATGATATTTTTGAAAAAAAATAGTTCTCCAAACCAAGCGAGGCGGCCTAGTGGTACTTGAGGGAGCTTCGGTCTCGATACGGTCCCGGGTTCGATCCGTGCTGGCCACCGGAGGATTAAAATTTGGGCATCGCCGGCGACAGAGGACCCGCTTCGGCGGGTTAGTCTGGTCTCACTTTTGTGGGGCCATGATACCTCTGTATAATTCAAAAAAAAAAAAAAAAAATAGTTCTCCAACAGGCCTCGAAAATCGCAGGACCTGGTCTGCTTATGTCTATAGTTTGTTTAGAGTTTTTTCAAGTCATTGATGGAAAGAGTTTGATTGGCGTCGTCATTGAGATAATTTTGCCAAAAATTAAAAATTTGTACAAAGTCACCAAAAGCGCAATCCGACTCGGTTTATAGAACGAGTGTATCATCCTAATCCAACCCAGACCGGGTGGTTATATCTTGTGGTCGTTAGCGCAAGACCGGATAAGTTTGAAGAAATCCCCGACCGTTATTTTACTTATATGCAAAAGAGAGAATCAAACGAACAATGGCGACTCTGAACTTACTCTGTCTTCACCTTCTCCCTCTTCAGCGGCGTCTTTCATTCCCAATGCAGCGCGTGCGTTTAACGCAACACCACCTTCGTCGGCAAAGGCGTTCTTCATGGAGGGTAAGTGGTTGAGATCATCAAATCCAAAGATAATACACAGAGGAATCAAATGCTCTGCTTCATCTTCTCCGGGGACTCTTCCCTCTGCTCTTCTGTTCGATTGCGATGGAGTGCTTGTTGATACGGAGAAGGACGGTCACAGGATCTCCTTCAACGACACTTTCAAAGAGGTCACTCTTTTAAATCTTTCGTTGATAAGACTTTTATTAAAAACTTCAACTTGAGCTTTTGGGTTTAAATCTAAGAGAGGTTTGGGTGTTACTTGGGATGTCGATTTATACGGCGAGCTACTCAAAATCGGTGGCGGGAAAGAACGGTATTACAAATCAGTTTAGTCTTGTCTGAATGCAAATATTGTTTTTTTTTCATTGAGATGGGTTTTTGTTTTTGTTTTTATTTGTAGAATGACAGCTTATTTTAACAAGGTAGGTTGGCCAGAGAAAGCTCCCAAGGATGAAACAGAGAGGAAAGCGTTCATAGCTGGGCTTCACAAGCAGAAGACTGAGCTTTTCATGGTTCTCATCGAGAAAAAACTGCTTCCTCTTCGACCCGGTGTTGCCAAGTTAGCATCACTTTTTCTATATTCTTGATGCTCTCTATCACTTGATTTTGACTGATGATTGTTTTTTTTAAGGCTTGTTGTTTCTAGGCAATAATCTATATATGCTGTGGTTTATTGAAACATCAGCTGCTTTATGATCTAGTAGGTTTCGACTATCTTGGTTAAACTAAGCCTATTCGTTTTGAAACTTTGCAGGTTGGTTGATCAAGCTTTAACCAATGGAGTAAAAGTCGCTGTGTGCAGCACTTCAAATGAGAAGGCGGTATGATCACTCAGGTTCTACTACTTGATTTTCCAAGTCCATGTTAATCTTCCACAATATATAGATATCAGAATCATGTACTGATTAGTTTCTTAAAGAATGTTCTCAGATACGCCTTTAGCTTCTAAGAAATGTATATATAAAGCATGGAAATGGGTATAAATAACTTCACATTGTGTCCTGATCTCAGGTTTCTGCTATAGTTTCATGCTTGCTTGGACCAGAACGAGCGGTGAAGATCAAGATATTCGCAGGAGACGTTGTCCCTAAAAGGAAGCCTGATCCAGTGATTTACTCACTTTCCACCCCTCAACACACATTTCATTATAACAGGACATGTTTTGCTTCATCTTGGTTAAAGAAATTTTTTTGTCTAAACAGGCTATCTACAACTTAGCAGCTGAAACCCTTGGAGTTGATCCTTCAAAGTATATGTTTATATGATTATTTACAGGAGGAGGAATCAGTTCTTTTATTTTTAGAAAAGGGCTCTGTTTGTGTGTGTGCAGATGTGTTGTGGTGGAAGATAGCGCCATCGAGCTAGCAGCTGCAAAAGCTGCGGGTATGACTTGTATAGTTACAAAGAGTGGGTGAGTAGTTTCACTAAACAGCTATTTTCTGAAATATCATAACCTGATAATGATTTAATCAAGGGCAAATCTCTAAAAGGATCATTTTGAAGTTTTTGTTATCAAAATAGATCTTAAAAAGAAAAATGACCAAATAAACCTTTTTATTTTAAAATTTTTAATATTTTTTTTTTTTAATTTTAAACCTCACTTCCAAAACTTTACCTCATAACTCTAAATTTAAATTAATTAACCCAGATTTATTTTGGTTTTATCTCTTTAATCAACCAGAAATGAAATGAGTATTCTTCACATATTGATTTGCAGATACACTGCGGATGAAGATTTTGTGAACGCAGACGCGGTTTTCGACTGCATTGGAGACGGCATTCTGTGGAACCCTTCTCCAGAAACAGTTCGTTAGTTAAACCACAAACTCTCATCATTGGTTGGTGTGTATAGTGAAAAGACTTATTCACTGTAAACTTGTTTAACACATTATATCTTGACATTTTGTCTCATGCCAATATGTTTCAGTTTCAACTTCTCAAGAGGCTATGCACAAGGAAAAAAAAACTACTATAGTTGAAGGAGACCTCACTGATCTTTTTTCTCTACAGAGGTCTCAACGGTCACTTGTGCTTCTGCTTCTTCTTCTTTACCATCCGAATCCAAAAGCTTCTCCTGGATCTTCGTTACACCCTTCTCAACCGGTCCCATGGCTTGGTTTATCGTAAGAACCACATCTTTTACAACATGTTGCCCACCGTCCATAACTATATCTTGTACACTCTCCTTAATACTTGTCCCAGATGCTTCAACATGCGTCTCCTTCTTCTTCTCAACAACACCACCACCTTCGTCTAGCTTAACTTCCGTAGTCTTCTTCCTCGTGATTTTACCGCACTCTGAGACCGGGATGTAGTGGTAAGGCTCCACTGGGAATACAAAGATATGTGCCACGGCTGCAATGGCCATCTCGATGCAAATGAGAAACTCTTGCAGTGCGTTCTGGAACCTTCCTTCTTTTGGAAGCACGCCGTAGTAACAAAGCAAGGCGATGCCGAAGCCTTGCCACCAAGTAGCAAAGACAATAGCCTTGAAGCTGATGAACTTGGCCAAGGGTTTGATTTCTTTAAGACGTTCGTGAGTCACGTTATAGAACTGTACTAAGCAGAACAGAGCCCACATCTGGCTAAAGTTTAGCACCACCTCTATGTATGGATATCTACAGCAAAAAAAATCAAAAGATTCACCACAAGTTTTATTTTCATCAAACACATGATGAATATAATATGTTTCCTGGCATACCCGTAATACCATTTGAATTCACCATCACCATAAACACCGAGAAGCTCCAACAAAAATGCCAAGAATGCACAAAAGGTTTTGAGAATCATCTGAAAACAAAAGAAAAACCATCACAAAAAGAAAGAAGAAGCAACTGGGTTCAAGAAGAAGACGACTTACATACTGGACAAGACCGAACTTCTCTATCACAAAGAGCTCTGGTCCCAAGACATATGGTTCACACAAGAACTTCCATAATGGATTCCTCTGCTTCTGCATCTTCTTCTTCTTATTATTGCTCTGATTTTCTTCACCTTCTAATAATGGCTCTCTCGAGTCATCTTCGAGAAATTCAACAACTCTTCTTTCACCACCTGAGCATACACATACATATCACATAGTTTGGTTTTAACATTAAAACACAGCTCTGAATTTTCAGACAAGAAGTGTCACCTAGACAAGCGACCAAGTAACTTCCAAAGGAATACAAAGCGAAAGCTTCATAGCAGTTTCTCAAAATGTCACAAGGCAGTGAGAGTTTTGCATTGGACAAGGATATGATCTAATAAACCACAAACACAAAACCGCTTTCATTTAAAAAAATATTGAAAACTACAAAACTCCCTGACAAGAAAGAGATCACACTTACAGATTCAGTAGCATAAACCGGAACCATAAACAAAACGGGAACAATCCATTTTTGCTCCTGCAATTATTTATTATCCAAACTCATCACCAAAAGGCGTTGATGCTATATTGCTATTAAAAACCGAAGAAAATAAGGAAGAATCTGTAATAAACTGAAACAATACGTCAAAAAAAAAAGAATATATAAATAAAAGAGAATGATGTGTACGGACAGAGGGATTGGTGTAGAAACGGAGGTGGTGGAGGATAAGGAAAAGAGAGAGACAGATTGCGACGGCGGCGAAAGATCCTCCGACGAGAAGAGCCGGAAAATGTAGATCTCTGTACGTACTTGTCTCGCTTTCTCCCCATGTTGACATCATAATAGTAATAATAAATCAGGCAGCAACATTATTATCTATCAAACTTGTGCCCTTCAAAAATACGTTTCTGCTTTTTTTGTCTTCTTTTTATTCCATCGGTGAGGTTTTGTTTTGAGGTTGTATGCTCACGTGGAAACCGTTCCTGTATGCCACATATGCGCTATGTTACACGTCTCACTATGAGGACAAAAAAAAACCCGAGTAAACAAAAATAGCTCTTCATTTCAGAGTTTGGAGATTAATCTTCCGTTCTTCTATTTTGGAGATAAATTTTCACTAATCTTTATAGTATTATTTGAAAAGGTAATTACTTTCACATTATTTTTTAAAATAGTTAATTAAAAGAATAATTTTAAGAAAAAATTCATTTCCGACGTAAGTTTTATATCACTTTTTAAATTTAGTTTTAATGTATGACTATTTTCGAAAATAACTTAATTTTGTGATGAAAATAGAATTAATTATTTTTTTAAATATTTATAAAAAAATTAAAAACTCAACCACACCCTTTTAACACTAAACCATAAACAATAATCAATAAAGTATAAACTTAAATATTAATATATTTGTGATATTGTGTTTTTTGTAAAGTGATACAACTTATCTCAGACAATTTCTTAAATAATAATATTAGAAAATTGCAATTTTACAACAAAATTAATACTACTTTGCAAATTTACCTTTAATGAATGATAATTTCAAAAATATCTTAACTTTTTGATGAAAATAAACATAATTAATTTTTTTAAATATTTATAAAAAAAAATTAGAAACTCAACCTCGTTTCTTTTAACACTAAAACAATTATCATTAAAATGTAAACTCAAATGTTAATATATTTTTGATAATGTGTATTTTTGCAAAAATAAGTCATTTTTGACAATTTCTCTAATAATATGGACCAATGAGTATTGTTTGGTTTGTACTCATTTATTATTTATTGTGTAAAAAGGTTTTGCTTTGGTGTGGTTTCACTGTATTAGACGTTCCGAATGTTTCTATGTTAAATTCGAAGATACACTAACAAATCTCTGAATCTTTCCGAAGAAGAAGAGCGTAAAGCTTCTTCCTTTTTATTCTTTCAAACTGGCATTTCAATTTTGATCGCTAAGCTATGAAGCGATTCTTCAAGCCCATCGAGAAAGACGGCTCAACGGCGCCGCCTAAGAAGCCCTGCCTCTCCCCGGAAAAGCGCGACCGTGTTGAAGAAGGAAATAACCAGAAAGAGCCGACAAAGTTTGTAACTTGGAACGCTAACAGCTTCCTCCTTCGTGTGAAAAACGACTGGTCCGAGTTCTCTAAGTTCGTCTCCGATTTCGACCCTGATGTCATTGCCATACAGGTGATTTTCTTCTCCTTCCGACCAATGTGAGTTCATCTGGCTAGCTGTTTGTGTCTGAATCCCTTTAATATTCTCTAGGGTTTTATGTATTTTACTGACCCTTTTGCTATTCATTTTAGAGTCCTCGTGTTAGATTCTGAGCTTAGTGGTGTTGACTGTGTTCTTAATCTTAGGAAGTAAGAATGCCTGCTGCTGGTGGAAAGGGGAAGCCTAAAAATTATGGCGAGTTGAGTGATGAAACCAAAGCCTTGCGTGAGGAGAAACAGGTAACGTGTTGATTAGCCTGTTACACATTTTGTAATACTTGTATGTTACAGTTACAAGCAGACATTGGTGTTTGTGTTAGACTCAACAATGCAGTGGCATGGTTATAGAAGAGTGGAAAGAGCCAATTTTAGTAGAGTTACCAACTCTCCTTGTTGCTTGAATACTGTTCTGCAGATTTTGATGCGGGCTCTCTTAAGTCCACCATTTGGAAACTATCGAGTTTGGTGGTCTCTTGCGGAGTCCAAGTATGCAGGGACAGCCTTGTTTGTGAAAAAGTGTTTCAAGCCTCTTAAAGTTTACTTCAACCTAGACAAACTAGGTAATTTTTTTTGTTGCTTCTTCTCTTACCATCATATACATCTCCTACAAGCTAGCATTCAAAACTGTTTTTTCTTCTCTGTCTCATAGTGGTTCTGCTATTTTCTTAATTTCAAGTTTTTTTTATATAACATAGCGATTTCAGTTTGCTGACTAACTTATATACTTGTTGGGATCTCGCAGCATCTAAACATGAACCTGATGGTCGTGTAATCTTAGCTGAATTTGAGACATTTCGTCTTTTGAATACGTATTCACCTAACAATGGTTGGAAAGAGGAGGAGAATTCGTTTCAGAGGAGAAGAAAATGGGATAAGAGGATTGTTGAGTTCCTCTCCCAAACGTCTGATAAACCTCTAATATGGTGTGGCGACTTAAATGTCAGGTAATGAGGAAGTTTTCTAACTCTTTCTTCCCACACTCTTTCCTTCAAGCCCTTTGATGTTCTTTCCTTGATTCAACTTTTATTGTCATATGCAGTCATGAGGAGATAGATGTTAGCCATCCTGATTTTTTCGCAACGGCAAAGCTGAATGGTTATGTTCCTCCAAACAAAGAGGTAAGGAACACAAAATCTTGTCTTGTCTCTGGATTCACGATATGTACTTCAAGATCACACGGTGGCTATTAATGGTTTAAAATTCTTTGATCATGCAGGACTGCGGACAACCTGGATTTACACCATCTGAGAGAGCACGCTTCGGTACAATTATGAAAGAGTAAGTATATATTTTCACTGTGAAGTCTTAGTAGTAATATTAGAGATTCTAGTTACTGACCATGTGATTCTAAATTAAAATCATGGGAATGTTACAGAGGAAAGCTTGTTGATGCATACCGGTATCTACACAAGGAACCAGACATGGAAAGTGGGTTCTCATGGTCTGGGAATCCTATTGGAAAGTGAGTAGATACCTCATATACTTGTGTGTTTTTTTTTGCATGACCAACATTGAGTGTCACGGTTTTTTCAGTTGTGAGTTTCACATGGAATGGAGTCCATAAGCTCATTATCATGTTTCTAAAACTTCATATTGATCTTTTTGTTACAATAGGTACAGAGGCAAGAGGATGAGGATAGACTATTTTCTGGTTTCTGAGCAGCTCAAAGACCGTATAGTTTGCTGTAAGATGCACGGTCGTGGGATTGAATTAGAAGGTGCCATAAATACAATTTATTGTACAGTTAATCATAGATTCATAGAAGATCATCTATAGCTCTTTTGCAGCAACTTGGTTCTTGATTTTTTGTTTTGTTTCCAGGTTTCTATGGGAGTGATCACTGTCCGGTTTCACTTGAGCTTTCGAAGCCATCTTCAGATTCTGAAGAGAAACAGGTTTCTAACTGAATCATTCATCTTCTGTAATAGAAGATAAACCTCCCTTTAGACTCAAACCAAAGCTTGTGTTATCAGAGCTGAGCTTAAATGATCTTTAATTTACTCTTGAAAGACTTAAAGATTTAGGTTGATGTTATTGAGACACTTATTTGGCCTTGTTGCTCTGAGGAGCTCTCAAAGGTACTACTTACTAATCCTTGTTGTGATTTAACAAATATTAATATGCTTTCTATTCCTAAGAAATTTAGATATTCTAACATTTAAATCTTCCAAAAAAAAGTAGTATTAGTTTTAATTTTCGAAAGAGTTGGAATTTTTTTCTGGTGTATTTTAAGCATTGATACCCTTTACTTTATTGGGTAGTCGGTGGGTAGAGGCAACATTCGTTAAACAAACCAAGGGATCATATTCATAATTGTACATGGTAAATTCGAGACAAAAAACAAAATATATAGATATGTGCATATTTAAATTATGCATTACTTTTTGGTGTTGAATGTCATTATTGACTCACTGACATAAATTATAATCGAAGTAAATTTTTGCTAATTACAAACTTAATAAAATTTAGATATCAAAAGATTAGAAAAATTAGATGTATGATAAAAATATAAGGAATTTTTTAATGATAATGTCTATTCCACTTTTATGTTTTAAACCTGAAATCATATTCCAAAAACCTGATTATTTAATTTGGAAAAGCCTATTTCTTACTTATTTTTAGAAATTATCCCTGATAAATATTACTCTTGAAGATGTTTTTTTTAATGAAACGTAATTCATTTATCTATCAAGAAGATCTGCTTTGATAAAATGAGAGTTTTTGAATGTGCAAACGGACTTGCAGAGAGGACAACAACAAATGTGTGTGACTATGACTAACAAATGAAATGGCAGAATCGTATATAGTATGAAGATCATTACCCTTGTTAGAGGATTTGAAAAACCCTTCTCAGTGTTTCTTTACTTGTTAAATACAGAGAGAAAATCACATCTCTTTACTCTGCCCCAAAACCCAATAAAAATACAATTTTTTCCTCTGTTTCTTTAATCCAATAATAAAACAGAGACCTAAGAAACGAGATCAAGCCCGTCGCTTTTCTCGAGGTTAAAGTAGATGACCCTTTAACAAACCAAACCTATTGGCCGAAGATATGGTGGTGGTGACTCGTCGGAATCTCTCTCTCTAATCTAATTTTTCCAAAAATTTTGCTCTGTTTCTGCTCTGTTATGGCGATTTGATCAGTACCCACAAGCTGAAACTGAAGAATTTGAGAGAAAGGTTTCAACTTTCCTCTGCTGGAGATGGCGGTTTCAGAGCAGAGCCAAGACGTGTTTCCATGGCTGAAATCTCTGCCAGTAGCACCAGAGTTCAGACCCACTCTAGCAGAGTTCCAAGATCCGATGGCTTACATTTCCAAGATCGAAGAGGAAGCTTCCAGATACGGAATCTGCAAAATCGTGCCTCCTCTGCCTCCTTCCTCCAAAAAAACCGCCATTAATAACCTCAACCGTTCCCTGGCTGCTCGGGCTCGGGCCAGGGCTCGTGACGGCGGAAAGTCCGATTACGACGGTGGTGGACCCACATTCACCACGCGTCAACAGCAGATCGGGTTTTGCGCTAGGAGACAGCGTCCCGTGCAGAGACCCGTGTGGCAGAGCGGCGAGCGTTACACTTTCGATGAGTTTGAGTTTAAAGCTAAGAGCTTTGAGAAGAGTTATCTGAAGAAATGCGGCAAGAAGAGTTCTGTCTCGCCGCTCGAAGTCGAAACCCTTTACTGGAGAGCTTCGGTGGATAAGCCCTTCTCCGTTGAGTATGCCAATGACATGCCGGGATCGGCTTTTGTGCCTCTGAGTTTAGCAGCTGCGAGGAGGAGAGAGTCTGGTGGTGATGGAGGGACTGTTGGTGAGTCGGCTTGGAACATGAGGGCAATGGCTAGAGCTGAAGGATCGTTGCTTAAGTTCATGAAAGAAGAGATCCCTGGGGTCACTTCTCCAATGGTTTATATCGCTATGATGTTTAGTTGGTTTGCTTGGCATGTGGAGGACCATGACCTCCATAGTCTTAATTACTTGCATATGGGTGCTGGTAAGACTTGGTACGGTGTGCCAAAGGATGCTGCTATGGCCTTTGAGGAGGTGGTTAGGGTTCATGGTTATGGAGAAGAGCTTAATCCTCTTGGTGAGTTCTCTTGTCTACCAATATGCTTATTGCTATGGGATACTCTGTTACATTGTCACTTGTCAATAAATGTCAATGAAGGCTTGTGCTTAGTTGGTTTTCGTTTCAAGCCAGAGTCTTGTTTTGATAACAAGTTCTGATTGTTGGCATATTTGTGTTGCTTTTAACTGCTTTGTTTCTAAAAAATTGACCAAGGAAGAATATGTTCATGTAGCTGTACACAAGTAAATTAAATACTTATCTTGGAGAGTGTCTAGTGAAGTTTAATTAGTGTTATATGAGAGTTACTTGTAGTTACTTAGTGTTTCAATTCCTTGTTTTCATTGTTGGCTTTGTTGTGTGTTCTGTTGCTTTGAACTGCTTTTTATTCTTTTCCTAAGCGGCTTATGCAGCTGCATGCAAGTAAACTAAGTGGTTATACCTCTCTTTATTGTTGTCTTACCAGTGACATTTTCTACTCTTGGTGAGAAGACAACTGTTATGTCTCCTGAAGTGTTTGTTAGAGCCGGGATACCATGTTGCAGGTACTGGTTTTAGAAAAAAACAATTGTTAATTGCTTTAGCTCTGTTTTCACTTTTCGATTGTTGCAATTAGCATCCACATGCACACTTTTGGCTCCTTCTTTTTCACGCAAGTGGTTTGCTTGTACCAGGTTAGTGCAAAATCCTGGAGATTTTGTCATCACCTTTCCAGGAGCATATCATTCGGGGTTTAGTCATGGTGAGCAAGCAACTTTTATTTTATATCTTCACGTAATTATTCAAGGCTTAAAGGGGTTAAATAACTTATATAATCCAAAACACACAATCTTGGGGGGTTGCAGGATTCAATTTTGGGGAAGCATCTAACATTGCAACACCACAATGGTTGAGAATGGCAAAAGATGCTGCCATCCGGCGAGCTTCCATAAATTACCCTCCAATGGTTTCTCATCTCCAGTTACTTTATGACTATGCATTGGCTCTAGGTTCAAGGTATATTCTTCTTTTCATAGATTTCCACACATTCTTCAAATTCAGTCTTTAATACATAAGGTGTGCGTCACTCATTGCAGAGTGCCAGCTAGCATCCACACCAAACCAAGGAGTTCTAGACTGAAAGATAAGAAAAGAAGCGAAGGAGAAAAATTGACTAATGAACTATTTGTGCAAAACGTTATCCACAACAATGAGTTGCTCCACTCTCTTGGAAAAGGATGTCCAATAGCTCTTCTTCCGCAGAGTTCCTTAGATATTTCGGTTTGCTCTGACCTGCGAATTGGATCCCATTTGGGTGCTAACCAGGAAAAGCCAATCCAGTTAAAATCTGAGGACTTAAGTTCTGATAGTGTTATGGTCGGTCTCAGTAACGGTGTTAACGATGTTGTCTCTGTGAAGGAAAAGTTTACATCTTTGTGTGAAAGGAACAGAGATCACCTGGCAAGCAAAGAAGACGAAACCCAAGGAACTTCGATAGATGCTGAAAGGAGGAAAACTAATGGAGCTGTGGGGCTTTCAGATCAGAGGCTTTTCTCTTGTGTTACATGTGGAATCTTAAGCTTTGATTGTGTAGCTATTGTTCAACCTAAAGAAGCAGCAGCTAGATATCTCATGTCTGCAGATTGTAGCTTCTTCAATGATTGGACAGTTGCTTCCGTATCTGACAATCTTGGTCAGGATGTAGTGAAGCCTCATTCACGTAAGTAACACTTTAATGGCTTTAAAGTGTTAACTCTTTAGACCCCTGTTTCATAACTTTGTTTCATGACGCAGAAAACACAGGAAAGCAAGATGTTGGTTACTACAATGCTCCTGTTCAAACTCCGTATCATTTAATGAAGAGTGGTGATCAAAGAACTTCATCAAGTTCCCTAACAAAAGAGAATGGTGCTCTAGGGTTATTAGCTTCAGCATATGGAGACTCTTCGGATTCCGAGGAAGAAGATCACAAAGGCTTAAACAATCCTGTTTCGAATGAAGTTGCTTGCGTACTTCAAGCATCATCTTTTGATACAGATGGCAACAACGAGGCTAGAGATGGTCTATCTTCTCCTTTTAACAGCCAAAGACTTACATGTGAGAAAGGAAAAGAGGTTGACGTATCACATGCTAATCTAAGCAAAGGCGGGAATACATCTCTAGCAGAAATAACTTTACCGTTTATTCCAAGATCTGATGACGGTTTCTCTCGGTTGCACGTGTTTTGTCTTGAACATGCTGTGGAAGTGGAACAACGACTTCATCCTATTGGGGGAATTAACATAATGTTACTATGCCATCCAGGTAACAGCAAAACTACAAGATTCAACCTTCCTTTAAGTGTAATAATGAGTGAATTATGCTATCTGCAGAGTACCCCAGGATAGAGGCTGAAGGAAAGACAGTTGCCAAAGAGCTTGGAGTCGATCATGAGTGGAATGATACTGAGTTCAAGAATGTGACCCGAGAGGATGAGGAAACGATTCAGGCGGCGTTGGCAAACGTTGAAGCTAAGTCTGGGAACAGTGACTGGGCTGTAAAGTTGGGTATTAACCTTTCTCACAGTGCTATCCTCAGTCGGTCTCCTCTGTACAGTAAGCAGATGCCTTACAACTCCGTCATTTACAATGTGTTTGGTCGCACCTCTCCAGCAACGAGCTCACCCACTAAACCCCAAGTTTCTGGTGTAAGATCTTCCAGACAGAGGAAATATGTTGCTGGAAAATGGTGTGGTAAGGTTTGGATGTCGCATCAGGTACTGTATATTAACTTGAAACCATACTAGTTCAGACATTACGTTTCTGCTTAGTTCGTTTCAGTTTAAGACTGTTTTTTTTTCTTTCTTCAGGTGCATCCTTTTTTGCTGGAGGAGGACTTAGAGGAGGAAGAATCTGAAAGAAGTCATTTGCGAGTTGCTCTGGATGAGGATGTCAATGAAAAGAGATCGTTTCATGGTAATGATTCTAGAGATGCAACCACAATGTTCGGAAGAAAGTATTGTAGGAAGAGAAAGATGAGAGGGAAGACTGTGCCACGCAAGAAGCTTACTACCACTTTTAAGAGGGAAGCAGGAGTTTCTGATGATACATCAGAGGATCATTCCTATAAGCAGCAATGGAGGGCTTACGGGAATGAGGAAGAGTCTTATTTTGAGACAGGAAATTCGCTTTCTGGTGATTCGTCAAATCAAATGTCTGATCAGCAACAGCTCAAGGGAATTCGTGGAGACAAGGGTGTCAAAGAATTTGAGTCGGATGATGATGAGGTTTCAGACCGTTCACTTGGACAAGAATATGCTGTAAGGGAATATGCATCTTCAGATAGCTCGATGGAGAATGGCTTTCAGGTATACAGAGAGGAGCAGCCAATGTATGCTGATGATATCTACAGGCACCCTACAGGGATTCCAAGGAGCAAGCGGACTAAAGTTTTTAGAGATCTGGTTTCATATGATTCAGAAGAAAATGGCGTTTATCAGCAAAGGGAAAGAGTATTCACAAGTGATGCACAGACTAGTAGAATGGGTGGCGATTATGATTCAGCAGAGAATTCATTGGAGGAGCAAGACTACTGCAGTTCAGGGAAAAGGCAAACCAGGTCCATTGCTAAACGTAAAGTAAAAACCAAGATAGTTCAGAGTCTGGGAGACACGGCAGGTCGCACTTTGCTACAATCTGGATCCAGAAAGAAGAATAAAGCGTTGGATTCATACATGGAGGGACCTAGCACACGGCTTAGGGTGAGGAACTCAAAGCCTTCAAGAGGATCTTCAGCTACAAAACCGAAGAGAACTAGTAAGAAAGGAGTTAATATTTCCTTCTCAGGAGTCGCAAGTGAAGAAGAGGTGGAGGAAGATGAAGACCAAGAAGAAAGTGAGGAAGGTAGCACACGGATAAGGGTGAGAAGCCTGAAGCCCTCAAGAAGGTCTTTCGAGACAAAACGGAAGAAAACTGGCAAGAAAGGAAGTAATACTTCCCTCTCCGGAGTGGCAAGTGAAGATGATGTGGAGGAAGATGAAGGAGAAGAATGCTTGGCGTACCAATGTGACATGGAGGGTTGCACAATGAGTTTCAGTTCTGAAAAACAGTTGTCTCTGCATAAAAGAAACATCTGCCCTGTTAAAGGCTGTGGCAAAAACTTCTTCTCACACAAGTATCTGGTTCAGCACCAGCGTGTTCACTCAGACGATCGTCCTCTGAAATGTCCATGGAAGGGGTGCAAGATGACGTTCAAGTGGGCTTGGTCTAGAACCGAGCACATAAGGGTACACACTGGTGAGAGGCCTTATGTTTGCGCTGAACCAGGATGTAGTCAGACATTCAGGTTTGTCTCTGATTTTAGCAGGCACAAAAGGAAGACAGGTCATTCTGCTAAGAAGATCAAGAAAAAGTGACTTGACTTAAGCCTTTTTAACATGGAATCTATCATGAGGCTCTATTATTAATCCATTGGATTAGAAGGAGGATTAGTGGGTTTAAAATTGTGCATGTTTATTGTTCATTCAAAGTCTTGAACATTGAGGAGAAGAGCCATTGTCTTGTTTCAGAGAGAAGCTCTCTTTGTTGTATTCTCTGTTGTCGTCTTCTTTAATGTTGGATGGATTCATAAACAATCCTGGTTTAGGAGAATTTGTTGTTTTAATCATTTATTACTTGCTTTTATTTCTCGGAGACTGTTTTGTATTAGAAAATTCAGGTGATAATTTTAAATTTTAGAAAATGATAAGGACTTGATAGCAATTTTTTGAGGAAGATATCTGAAACGCATATAGTATGTGTTTGTAATGTAATAATATAAACAAACTTGTATATTGGAACTTGTGAAATAATAGTAAAGCAACGGTTTCTTCGGGAATCTTATTCTTGACGATTTTTTTTTGTAAAGTCAACAAAAAGGGAGAAATTCATAAAAAGAATAATAAAAGGAGAAATATCTTAAACAGATCAAAAATTATATCATTTGGTTAATTAATCTAGATTTAAAATTTAAAGTTATGAGATAAAATTTAAAAAATTAAATTTAAAAAATAAAAAATATATATTAAAAAATTTTAAAATTGGAAAAGTCTATGATATTTTTTCTTTAAAAAATGTTCTTGTTATAAAAAGTTTATTTGAGTGGTTTTCTCTAATAAAAATAAAACAAAAGAAAGCGAGCAACTTTATAACTTCTCATTCGTGCTTGTCTTTTCATTTACACCCTTTTGATCTTATTCTTCCCTAAAGATTAGGGTTTTGTAATGTGTTTGTAAGAAACAACAACATGACAGGAATCTCCGTGTCAATTACAGACGGGACCGAGCCAAAACCTGTGTCGGGATCTCCTTCAGGCGATTCGTATGCTGATCGATCTCATTCTGATCTCAATCACGCGGCGGATGTCCTCAGTAACGAGTTTAAGAATGTTGGTCTGGATGATGGGAAGATGATGTTGATGATGAGTCTCTCTGAGAGTAACGATGGTGTTGATTCGACATCCGTGGACGTAAATCAGGAGGAAGAAGATGGTGTGAGCGAGAATGAGAGCGAAGTGCTGTATCCGGTGAGGCCAGGAGCAGAGGATTGCGCGTTTTACATGAGGACTGGGAGCTGCAAATTTGGATCCACTTGCAAATTCAACCATCCTCTTCCTAATCCTAGAACAATCCAAGTAACTACACTTACTCATATGCTGCTTTGTCTTTACGTGAAGGAGATGCTTCTGACAAAGATAATTGTGTTTTTATTTAGTCTTAGAGATGATTTGTTTATAGAGAAGCACACTTATTTTAATCAGTGGCACATGTGTGTTGAGTAATATATATTTACTTGTGCTTCCTTTGCTGGACCAAAGGAGAAAGCTTTTTTTTTTTGTTTAGTGTTTATGTTCTGTATTAACTAACATGTTTCAGGATTCTTCTTTAAAGTTTTGTCTTTTATAATGTTTTTCATTGTTTTTGAAGATTGCTAGGGAGAGTAAAGTAAGAGAAAAAGAAGAGGATGCTGATAAAATGAGATTCATGGATTGCAAGGTTCCTTTCACCTTATTACATGTAATTATCTTCATGGCATAACTGATGTCCAGTTCTTGTATGTGTGTTTGCAGTATTACTTCAGGACAGGAGGTTGCAAATATGGATTAACTTGTAGATTCAACCATGCAAAACCAAAGTCTGATGTTCCCTCAGCACCTGAGCTTAACTTCCTCGGCCTTCCCATCAGACCGGTATTTCCCATTTTTTTTTTGTTGTCTTGACATTATGTTGGTTAAGTTTTGTCAATGCTAATACAATCACGCAACAACCCAATTGGCAGGGAGAAATAGAATGTCTTTTCTACATGCGCAATGGCTCCTGTAAATTTGGAGCTGACTGCAAATTTAATCATCCTGATCCTACAACTCTTGGAGGAACCGACTCTCCGTCGTTTCATGGTAATAATGGTGGATCCATCGGATCATTTTCCCCAAAAAGCACCTTCCAACCAAGTTCTACGTCCTGGTCTTCACCCAGGCATTCAAGTGGTACAGCTCCTTTTATTCCATCCATGTTGTCTCAGAGTCGTGGAGCTCCGGAGTGGAATGGTTATCAGGTACTAAGTTGTAGATCTTAATAATGATATACTGTTTGTAGTTTATATCTAGATTGATTTTTATTTTTTTACATCTTTTGTATAATTGTATTTGCCTAGGCTTCTGTGTATCCGTCAGAAAGGAGTGTGTTTACTCCTTCCAGCACATACCTTATGAACAATTCATCAGCTGAAACAAGTATTTTCACACCATACAAATATCAAAAACCTGCTGAGGAATTCCCAGAACGTCCGGACCAGCCTGAGTGCAGTTATTATCTTAAAACTGGGGATTGTAAGTTCAAGTTCACTTGCAAATACCATCATCCTAAGAATCGATTGCCAAAACAGCCTCCTTACGCTCTCAATGACAAGGGCTTGCCCCTTAGGCCTGTAAGTTCGTTTATTTTCCTCCTACTGCTTCTCTATTCATGTGTATTGGTAATTAGAAAGTTGTATTGTCTACTCTCATTTGATGTTTGATGTACTCGTTTGACTTATTGGTTAAACTGAAATCTAGGATCAAGTCATCTGCACACATTACAGTCGCTACGGCATCTGCAAATTTGGTCCAGCTTGCAGATTTGACCATTCCATCCAGCTCCCAGATTCGACAGGAAGCTCCCATGCTGTAGGAGAACCTCCCCAAGCCGGCGCAAATGGTAATGAAAGTGACGGTTGGAATTGACACCAAGCTTCATGATCTTACATAACTGATACATTTTGTCTTAATCGTGGGGTTTTTTTTAATTTTCGTTACAAAACGTTTAGGTAAATTTATGCTCTCTAAAGATTATCTATGTGGCAAGCCTATCCTCAGTTCTTTTGACAGATTTTCACCACAGAACTTTTGTAATCTGTCTACCACCCTCTAAGTATTGAGGTTAAATGGAGCCTGCATGTTTCCTTCATTGGTTGTTTACTCTTATCACTTTATTACTGGATTTTTCTCTGAAATGGTATGGTTAATATTGGTTATGATGGAAGCTAAACTCTTGCACTGAGTTGCTATGCAGCTGCTGAAACTCCAATCGTGGAAGTTCTGGAACCTGAGGACAATTGATTTTTGTTTTTTCCGCAATTGGGTTTTGAATGGCAGGTTCATAAGTAATCACATAGCATGACGTGCAGACAAAGGACATGTCTCAATCTTTATATATCCAAACCAGGGAGCAGCAAGAACAATATACCCAAATGTGGCAAAGAATAAAAGTTGAAAAGAGAAACTCAACGAACAAGAGAAGTTTACAACATCATCTTATACGAACAACGCTTTGGTCGTATGTCATATGTGGAAGACTACTCTGCTCACCAGTTCTGCTTCCTGAGTTCCGAGTTAGCAGAAACAAAGCCATCTCTTCTGCAACACATAGAAGAAGTTTATATCTGTGAGTAAGTCTACTCTTTGATTAGGTTTTTTGGGTTGGAAAGAAGAAGATACCTTTTCTCGTGTGGCTTGGGGATTACGTCTATTCTGATGGTTGTTTCTCCGCTGAGGCTCATCGTTTACTGGAGGTGTAACAAGACTCTCAGGTCCCGCAACAGCTGTTTTCTTGGTCTTCTTGTCGTCACGAGCCTGGTTGAAGATAACCGTGAATCCTTGGGCTGAGGCTGGATTACTTGCGTCCCATTCCCCAAACTTTGGTAATTGTCTTCCTTTGTTTATCTACACACCCCCAAAATAAAATCACCAGGGAATAGATATGATCATCATCAAAATGAAACAATACAATAATTCAATTTAAGACAAGGAGATAGATGTTTTCTTACCGTTTCCATTGTCGAAACAAGAACAGAGGATCTTGAATATGATACGAGGAGAGAATGATGATGATGATCTGGGAAGAGGAGATGAAGTTGTAATATAAAGCATGAGAGAGTAAGACCAGGTCGTCGTTGAAACACATCAATCTTCTTTGTTTCATACACCTTTCTCCTTCCCGCGGCTTTCTCAAGAGAAATACTTAAAATATTTAGTAAATTAAATATAAAAATATTGAAAAACAAAGACTAAAAGTGTGGAGAATATGCAAATGGTCTTGTCTGCTCCACCAATTTCACTATGCATCAATGGTATTTCTTTTGTAAGAAAACGCATCAATCAACCTCAGCAGCCTTTAAAGATTTTTTTTTTTCGAAATTGTTTGGTTGGTAATAATATTAAAACACGGGTTTAGCTTATTTTTATGGATTTTACAGTTATAATTTGCTTTTTATATTTTGCTTATTTTTATGGATTTTACAGGTATAGTGTGTACAAAGAAATGAAAATTTTCATTCTTCAAGATTGTTATCTTCCATTATGGTTGTATGACCTTTGTTGTATGTTGATAATGTAAAACTCTTTCAATCAGTAAAGTTAACTTTTGACGAAAAAATCTTTTGTTTACTGAAAAGAAAAAATTCCACTAACCAAAAAATTTAGAACAACTAATAAAGTAATTTAGAAAGACTCTGAACTTATGTATATATTTTTAAATGTTTATTTATTTTTTTATTTATTTTTTTTTATTTTTGAAACTCTTTAAATGTTTATTTTTATGTGAAGGTTTATTACTTTAGGTTTTGCACTTGTAGTGTTTTTATGTGTAGGTTTCAAATTTTGAATCTAAAATTTAGATATGTTAAATTATGGTAATCTATATATATATATATATACATATATATATAAATAAACTATTGCATCTTCAGGATAGAATAATATGTTCTGTTGTTATATATTCTTACTGTTTAGTAATGAAACAAAAGATGTTATAACTAAATACACAAAATTGAAGAAACTAACCTTTCTTAACATATGTCATTAAAATGGGAAAATTTTATTATTACCACAAACTTGAAACCGACTTTAAAATTTACTTTAAAAGTGATAATTTTTATAAATACTCTAAATTTGTAATGAAAAGACTAAACTAATTCTTTTAAATCATTTATTAAAATATTTGAAGTTATAAACCTGACTCCACCACCTAAATACAAAACCTTAAACAATAATCACTAAATCATAAATTCAAATGTTATGGTATTTAGTTGTAACTAATTTATGATATTTTAAGCAATTTCTCTTAAAAATTACATATTAAAAATGGTTTAACAAAAAAAATTATAAAATTTAATTGGTTGAAAAAATTCAATAAAATTAGATTTAACTTTAAAATTTTAAAATATCTTATATTTTGAAACATCAAAAGCCTTTTAAAACATCATATATTATAAATCCGAGAGAGTAATACTTTACTTTTCATTGAACGCTATGCAAAACTTAGCATGCTTACATGGTTTCAGACTCGAACTTTATTCGATCCAAAATACTTGATGTTTTAAGATATTGCACAACTATTAGGAAAATTATCTTTTTATTTTAAAAGTATCATTAAAATTATTCAACCAATTACAAAATATACTACAATAAATTATTAGTTGCACAATTTTTAATAAAGTTAAAAGTTACATTAAATATGAAAACATCATTTATTTTGAAACATAAAAAAACTTCATTAAACATCATCTATTTTGAAACTTGAAGATTATTTACTATGGTAATTTTTGGTCATTTTGCCTATAATAATTCATTTTATTAAATCTGCATTTATTCTAGATAACTATGTGATATGTATTTATTATGTTTGATCTGCTTTTTATGTGTGTTTTCTGGACAAGATTTTTATGTTTCCATCTGTATTTTGTCAGCCTTTTATAACCTAAGTATATGCTTAGTTTCTAGTAGTCTACCTAAGGTCGCATGAAAAACCTATATCATAGTCTACATGTGTTAGAGCACCATTTCCAAGGGCTCTTAAAAGTTTTTTAAGGGTGGATGACTCACCAAAACTCAAAAATCAGATGCTAAAACTTTTTAAATAGGAGTTGATGTTTGCTTGTTTTTTTTGCACTTTTCACTATCCTACTGACACATGACGATATACGATTGATTTATTTTGAATTTTTTTTTAAGTCAGAAGAAAAAAAAAAAAAAAAAAAAAAAAAAACTCCACATGCGAATATAGAGTTAATGATGCTGTTATGGTGGGCTGCTACTATATGCCTTCTAGGATCATAAATGGTTGGCGTTCGATTAAATAAAAAAACTTTGTCAAGTCTTTTTTTTTAATCAAAAACTTTATCAAGTCTACAATGCCTTTTTAATAGTAATAAAATAGTTACTTGTCAACTTTAAACACAAGGCGCTTACGATCGTCAAATAATAACAGTGTAATCCAAACCTAAAAGCAAAATCCTCAAAGCCAAACGTTACTGTAGACGATGAAACGGATACGTAACCATTGGATTTTGTTTACCTAGGCCCATACATATATGATAATATATTATATATATTTATATTCGAGTAAATCTTTCAAATAATTTTTAAAATTTTTTTATCAAAAATATATTTCAAAAGAAAAAGTAATCAAAATAGATTTTTTATTTTGAAAATTTTAATATTTTTTTAATTTTTTTAATTTTAAATTTCACCTCCAAAACTGCACCCCATAACTCTAAACTCTAATTTTAGATTATTTAATCTAAAAGATATAAATTTATATTTACATCTTTTAATAAAATCTAATTTGATCATTTTTCTCTTTAAAATTTATTTTGATCACAAAAACCCTTTAGCTCTATATTAAGGTATTCAATATCACGATATTTAATCATAGATACATAAATAATTACAAAAATAAAATAGCTATCAAATGGAACACACTATTTTCTTTAGAGTGGAGACTTATCATGCAAGAGTGGGACAGATTCTCTGATGCAAAATAACCCAAGAGCCAAGAATGGGACATATCCTAATCTGAATCTGCGTCTTTCGTCGATTTCGCCGGCGTGGCTCTTGCCGGTGAGTCCCAGCTACCATCGTGGTCTCCTCCTCTCCTCCTTCCTCAGCTCTAGCTCCTCCTCTCTGCAATGACTTCGATGGAAGATGATGTGTTGTCTTCTTCGATTTCAAAAGATGTGACTTTGCAATTTTCTCTTCCAACTCCAGAGGCTTCATCGGGATTGATCACAATTTCTCCAGTGGCCAAGTCTCCCGAGGCTTTGACGACAGATGCTCCATCTTTGATGCTCCACCTTGACTATTCTCAAGCGTCTGAATCTCTTAACGGGTCTGAATCTCTGGTTTCTATGGAAAGCATTGTTGAAGGTTGTGCTGTAATTCATGCTTGTTCTCTTTGTAAGGATACCATGGCCTCTTCTTCTGAATCTATGCTCCTCCATGGAAGCGATGATGTGAATGCTACTCATCTCCATGATGCACTTGAAGTGAACAACACACAAGCTCTCCCATCAGCTACGGATCCTAACCAAGGTGTAACCTCTTGCTAGTTTGTGCCATCCTTAGGCTCATGGGCTAAACCACTATTATTCAAGCCTCCTGCTACTCCTCATGGCCCAAGTACTCCAAGAGAATATGATCCTGCGATTGTGGGAAACCAGCTTGCTACTCTTTGACCTTCTCTTAATGACGAGATCTTGAACAAGCATCCGAAAGGCAAGCAGACAACTCGTCCTTTACAGCTTTCGATTGAGAAATTACCACCTCCCGAACTTAAAGCTGATGGTACACTTCGATTTCCATGGGCTGCAAGATTGAGTCCACAGTCACGTAACCTCTTTCGGGCTGCTACTCCTACCTACAGACTTGATGGTACACCAGAGGTATCTATTCCTTTTAAAGTTCTTAAACTTGGACTTGAGAACAAGGATGAATATGTTGTTGGCAAATTCCATAAGTGTTCATTGCCTCCGGGTGGACTTGTCCATGCCGTAGTTAATAGGATTTGGGGTAGGAGCTGTAAGATCTCTTGTAAGAAGCTTGGTGATTCATCTTATATGTTTCATATCCCTCATCAGCCTACACGTCTTTGGGTTATTCAAAGAGGAGTTTGGCACATTGCTCTTTGTGTTGCCGTGGACTCCAGACGGTTCTTTCAAAATTCCAGAAGTATCAACACTTCCGGTATGGGCTACCCTGAAAAATATTCCTGATTGTTGTTACTCTAGATTAGGAATAAGTCATGTTGCATCAGGCCTTGGAGAGCCTATTTTAACTCATAGACCTTGGTTGGATCCTACTAATATAGGTGAAGCCAAGGTACTAGTTGAGATGGAATTAGATAGAGATTTTCCTAAGCTAATAGCTCTTGATGATAAGCAGGGGAATATTTTTCTGGTAAAAGTTGACTACACTTGGATTCCTACTACATGTGAGAGATGTGGTAGTTTAGGGCATAAATCAAAGAGATGTCTTTTGTCTTCTAAACCTGTAGAGAATCCAGGTGTGTTGACGACCTCAGTTGATGTTAATGATGATATACTTGTTGTTGATATTGATATCATCATGCAACAACAAGACAATGTTGTCTCATCGCCACCAACACTCCAACAAAAGGACATCTCAACTCAAGTAGGTCCTCTCACTGCTACTTTACCTTCTGAGGCTCTAAATATTCAGAATCTCTCGAATGATTTGAATGGTCTTCATGTTACTTCTGAAATGGAAGGGATCAACACCTCAAAAGTTGTTTCACACTCGCATACTGATTTGGAAACTGATCTACAAGTTTTATATGTCACTTCAGATGCTTATATAGCCTGCCAAGATACACATGTTTCAGGGAACACAACTATCTCCTCTTCTTCGCAGAAGATTCAAGAGAACATTCAAACTGCTTCGCCAAACTTGCTCAAGACTTCCCCATCATTAGTAGATCCTCAATCTACTCCTACTACAACACCTATTATGGATTCTTTTCCATCAAATATTATCAACAATGAGATCCACAAAACTTCAGTTGTTGATCCCTAAGATACAACACCTCAAGGTAGTGCATTTGAGAGTCCTTCTTGTTTCACTGTGCTAGGTAATGTGGATGAAACTGACATCGAGCCAAGTAGCTCTCTCGGTTTGACAAGGGGTGGGAGGGAGACAAAGCCTCCTATCAAGTACCAAGATTTGGAATGGAAGAAAGTTCGTGGGAGAGGGAAACATGGCCGGCGTGGTCGTGGATTTACTCACTAGTTCTATCTCTTTGTCCATTGTTGGTTCAACTCATTTCTACCATAGTAGTTCTATTGGTTAGAGATGTTATCTATCATGAAGTTTATTCATGCAAGCTTTTTCTATCTATAATGCAATATTGTCTTTATCTTGTAAACATTTTAGTTTTAAATTTGAAAGCCCTTTGTCAAAAAAAAAAAGAATGGGACATATCCTGTAACTAAAGAGTATTTATAGAGAGTACCTAATATGGATTTGTATATGGGGTCGAAGAGTTTCCGAATCCGTCCTAACATCACCATGGCTGGCACTCGGCAGCCATCTGTAAAACGTTTTTGCCGGACAGGATTCTGTTCTTGCAGATATTCTACAATTTATTTTCAATGATTTTTATTACAAATTCCTAAGAAGGGATAATGTTAGGTATCATTACTATTTCATTTTGCTCGTCTCTTCCAAACTATGTACACATTATTAACAATTTTCTGTATGAACTAATTAATGAAACTACTCTATATTATGAATCACTAATCTACATTTATATTTTTATCAACAAAAAAAAGTTTCGATTAATATAGGGATCTCAGATCTATAGAAAGATCCCTAATAATTCTCAAATGAAGATGTAACTCATAACCAGAAGTCATTAGATCAACTAGAAAGTATTTTCGCCATTGTGTCAGAGGTCCCCAATTCGAGTGATAACTGGGACGAAACCAATATTACATGATGTGGTTTTGGATGAAAGATTAAAGTTTCGGTTTGAAGCTTCTAATAATTCAAAAAAAAATGTAACTCATGAATAAATCCTTTGGACATTCGAATGAGATTTAAAATATAATTTTATATTTTTTCGTGGTCACTAAATGAAGTGTAGTGGAATAACTTTGAACCCAAGTCGATTAACTTTTTAAAATCTACTTACCAGATATCGATATATACGTAAGAAAATGGTTTAGATCACTTATCCTACTGGATCACAAATATTTCAGCACTGAATTTAAGAAACTATCCAAAATTTTAAATGAGTATCTTACTATATTTTAATACTTTGATCAGTTTTATTAAAAAATGAATCGTACTTAAATATAACATATACAGGCCGAAAGGCCCATAATTATTAATATGGACAGATATTGAGCCCATAATTGCATCCAGACTTGACCTGGAAATAATCTCCGCCGCCAAGAAGAGAAGATTCCACAAGGCGATTCCCGCTCTTTCATGTTGATCCAGGCGCCAAAAACAAAAATCAATTGTCCTTTTAGAAGACGACGAGCCACTTCACTTGAGAGTCATCGAATCGATCTGAGAGAGAGACAAATGTTCGGGAGGCTGAGACCGCCACCATCGTCTCCGGAGAGTCTAGAGAGATATCCACCGAAGATCATCAAAGACGATCCTCTCTCCGTCTACGGTAACTCTTTCTCTCTCTCACACAATCTCTTTTCCACTTTCAAATTGAGCAGCAAAAGAACTCTATTTTAAGATCTAGGTTACTTTTTTTTGATGTCATTGTAGAGTCAACACTACTTAAGCTTAAGCAAGGCTCAAGACTGGATGATACTGTTGGTCATGATGTGTCTGCCTCTGATAATGCAACAATGGCTATAGACTCTGGCTCCGCCGTAAAGAACAAGAAGAAGAATCAGTCAGTACTGTCCATGTTTTGCAGGTACAAGAATCAAGCTCAGGCATCTCACACTGTGGATACAGAGACTGAGAGTGCTTTGTAATGCGACCAAATCTGATCTTCATTTATGTAAAGCCAATCATAACTGGGTAAGCTTGATCTTGTTGATGTATAATTATTATATATGTAACTAGACAAATTATGTTTGTAAGGTGTCTAGATAAGTAGATAATCTATGCCCTTTTTTTTTGTGTGTGCAAATGCAATTCATATACTCAGGTGTTGGCTCTGCAAAGAAATAGCAGAAGCAGAACCACTAGAGTGGATTTGATGGTGGTTATATAAAAACATGATTAGGGCTTCATATCCTTAAAAAACAGATTCATTTGAATAAAGTGGGTTTTTGATAATGAGGCCTTGTAATAATTTTATTCTGTTAAATATACAAAATCCAATTAGAAAGAGAAACATAACTACTCTGTATCTATCTGAAAACAACAAGTCATTCATTCTAAACTCTAAAGAACCTGTGTTTAGGACGTCTCTGCAGTACGTGGCCGTGATCCGGGATTAGAGAGGGGTCTATGTGCATTGTCATTGGTACCACCTTATCATATTCATTCCAGTAAACGCCTTGTGTGCTACTTTTGCTAAGAGTGGTAATTAACTTCACTTGCTTAGTTGCAACGTCAAGAGAGACAATGCTTTCCTGCAAACAAAAGTAGACTGAGGAGAGGGTTGTATGGATGACAACACAAAGGTTTTGGAGAAAGAATCGGCTTTCTAGTTTCTGTATGAGTCACGAAACGTGACATAGACTTATAGTTTTGTGTCCAGTCTTGCAGCCAATTAGGAAGGTTCGTGAAAGAGATAGGTTCATGCTCTTATTGGAGATGTGTTAGGCTGTAAAATATGTATCTTACTGATCAAGATTGTGAAACTCGTAAAATTCATGAAGATTCTAAAGATTATAAGGAAAGACCTATAGAACAAGTTAATCTCAAAATAATTTTAGCAGTTTTACTGGTATTAGAACATTCGATCTTAGTTAATCATAGTTAAAGCTTCCGCATATATATAAGTGTTCTTGTATTTGTGATATGATGGTTGTGGTAATTGGAGAAGAGGATGAAGGGTTTGACGATATTCATGATAACGTGACCAATTGCGTCGGCACCATAAAAAGCATGAGGCATGTCGTGGGAGTAGGCATGTGTTTTGATCATAAGGGTTGTAAGCCATAACAGGCCCACCCTCTGCTAACCAATGTAAAGCTCCTTTAAAGGGCAAAGCTTGGTATTGAGTTGGACACCATCCGGATTGTGACCAAGGCGGATGCTGAACCCCAACGCCCTTCCATGTACCGAGCATAGAGTCAAATGAGAATAATCTAAAGTAGGAATGTGTATATACATCACGAAATTGACAACATGGTGAATCCTCTCAATTGATGAGAAAGCAAAGAAAGACAGACCTCTTGATATCTATCGTCTTTTGAGAGGTCAATTCGATTGGCCCGAGCCCAATAATTTCTTCTCATTAATTGATTAATGGTTGCCTTGATATTCCCCTCAAATACATGCACTCACACTCAAACCCCCTCAGATTTTTACTTTCATCAGCAAACTCCCCAAAGTAAATCATTCTAATTAATTTCACAAAACTACTAAAATCAGAATAACTTTTAAATTGCGTCAAAAAATTTCAGTGACCCATAATCACAACCGTAATAAAAAAACCCCCATTAGTGACTTTAAACCCTATTTCTAGACAAAGATAAGTAGTTATTTTTTCGTGATTTTTTGTTTTTCCAAATTCACAAAAAGAGAGAGAACACAAGAAAATTCTTGAACATAGGAGAAATTTGACGAAATTGCTGTGTGATGGAGCCTGATTTCATTGAGGCTGCAACTATGGAGACTATGAAGATGGAGATGAAATAGAGTTAGAAGATGGAAAAGAAAACCCAACGATAAAATAGCTGTGAGAAAGAGTTTTTGCACATGTTTTGAGTTCAAAGAGGATGTTTTAGAGTATGCATTGAGCAAATCAACAAACATTATGCAAAATAGGTGGAATAAGACTAAGCTTAGCTTTAAGTTTGGAATTGGAGGTAAGTGTAAATAGAGGGTCTACTGCTCTTAGATAAGCCGAAAATGAAGTGGCCGGTGAAATCTAAGTACAAGTATCATAGTTGTACTTCTAATGGAAAGTGCAAGCTTCTAGAAGTCCGGTTATAGTTAGGTTGTTCCTGGACAAACTGAAAAAAATAGTGGTTTAATGCCAGAGAAAATTCAGGAACAGGTTAAGGAAATATGGAAAGTTGGAAACTAACTGCATTGAGGAATCAATGCCAACGAAGAAGACTATTAGCTTTGAATGGTTGGAAAAGGAATATGCAGACCTTTTTGCTGATCTTCGAGGATATGTGAAAGAGATCGAGAAGACAAACCCAGGTTCACGTGTTGTGCTAGATACTTTTCAAAATTTTGAAGGTGTGGATGTTTTTATCGCTTTTATGTCTGTTTCGAAAATCTTAGAAGCCGTTGGAGAGGGTATTGTCGGTCAATCATAGGGCTAGATAGAACTTTCTTAAAAGTCGCAACTAAAGGTATACTATTAACTGATGTGGGTCACAATGCAAATAACTAGATTTATCCGGTTTCTTGGGCTGTTGACAATTTGAGAACTCGAGTAATTGGTTACGGTTTATCAAGCGGCTCAAGACTGACTTAGGTCTTGGTGATGGAAGTAAGTTTGTTCTCATCTCAGACAGCTCAAATGTAACTATATTAAAACTTTTTTCATAGTAAATTTCTATTCTATGGCATATCTAACACAACTTATAATGTAAGAGGGGCTGATCAGTGCAGTGAAAGATGAGTTTCCAAACGCAGAACATAGAATATGTGTGGAACACATTGTTGAGAATTTAAAGAAGATATAATGTTAAAAATGATTGCTTTGAAGTTTTTCATCTTTTATTTATTGTTGTCATCACCAAATGTGTCATGATCAGTAGATATAAAAAATTCTCGAAAAATAGATTTAGTTTCTTTCACATATATGCATTGTCTTACTCTTCCAACTCCTTGTGAAGAATCATCAAGAACTCGAGCGTTAGTGTTGGGTACGTTCTATTGGTTCCCTCTCTTGTGAATGAAAAGAATGTACCCGATGTTTCTATGAATAAGAACCTAATCCAGAATCTGCTTCTCCATCACATTGAACCCCAAACTGTCTCAATCTGTTTGTGTTTGCTTCCAGGGGAGGCATACCATTATCACTCAAATCTATCTCACACCAACGACTTTATGTATAATAGTTATTTGAGAGCTTTCATTAGCTATAATTGGCTTATAATCTCTAAATATTTCTGGCATGAATTCACCATGACCAAACTTACATGACCTTTGATAAAGAAAACTAGATGTCATTCATATCAAAACTAAAAGAATGCAGCAAAAGCAACAATAAAAACAATACTGGGAAACGAAGCTAGTGACATTGTCTATGAAAGCTAGACATGTTACCTCGTCTGATCCACATACTCTCATGAAACTTGGCTGGAAACAATGCTAATGAGTTATCTCCTTCTGCATCCATTACCTCTCTCTCTCTCTCTCTCTCTCTCTCTCTCTCTCTCTCTCTCTCTCTCTCTCTCTCTCTCTCTCTCTCTCTCTCTCTCTCTCTCTCTCTCTCTCTCTCTCTCTCTCTCTCTCTCTCTCTCTCTCTCTCTCTCTCTCTCTCTCTCTCTCTCTCTCTCTCTCTCTCTCTCTCTCTCTCTCTCTCTCTCTCTCTCTCTCTCTCTCTCTCTCTCTCTCTCTCACACACACACACACACACACACACATCTCACTCTCTGTTTTCTATCGCGCTCTCTCCTATTATACAATATACAATTATCGACCTAAAGATTTGTTGTCACAGACTACAGTCTTTCGTTCTACCAACTGAGCTAAGGTCGGATGTTGGCACTTAGTTATTTAATAGCCATTTAGCCATCGTAGACCTTTTTATCAATCTCTCCCTAGTGGTTTCTAAGGAGACTCTCCCTCAATTGGCATTGCCTGGTTAGCATGCATTAGTCAAATGTTACATTGTTATTCAAGTACAAAGCAAACCTACTGGCCAAGAACCTCACGACGCTTAGCTCCAAGAAAAAAATCACACTTACAATAGAGAATGAAATAGCAAAAAGTTTTAGGTTCCTGAATCTGAAACTCTACTTAACCAGTGTCCATTGTTGAAGCTTTACTGATTTCAAATGTTTCCTCAAAGTTATGCACCTCTATCTGCTTCTATGGCTTTTGATAGCATAAGTTTAAAAGAATATGGAAACGGTAATATGGAAGCGAAAGTGATTTAATTACTGTAATTTATTGAGTTGGAAGAGACAACATTTATAAGAAATTTCTATGTTATGTTATGATCAAAATTTTGAATGGATAGTAATGTTGTTGCTGCAGCCAATGAGCAGTGATCTTGATTAAGCACTTAACAAACCAAGTCAAACTCGGTTTTGACCTTACTCATAATTATCATCGGGCGGCACAATAGTTAGCGATTATGGGAGATCTTAGTTTTTATCTTTATGGACCAATGCATTGTAAGACCTTTTTACCATTACTTTTTAAGTAATTTTCTCAGATAACCATTTTACAATTTTAATTTTAGTTTTGATTTTTTAAAATTTTAAAAGTTACCTCTAAAACTCCACCTCATAACATAACCTAAAAACTAAATTTAGATTAGTTAATTCAATAGGTATAAATGTATATTTACACCCTTTAATAAAATCTAGTTTATTCATTTTTTTATTGAAAATAATTTTTATAACAAAAACTTTATTAGATCTATCCTAAAATATTTCTTTTATTTTTTTTCTGATAAAATAAGCGAAGTATCGTTATGTTTATCTAATCCTATATGAAAAACCATCTCTGCATAAGTTTTGCTCTCAAATATCTATACAGTATCTGTTTTTTTCTCTTATGTTTGGTATGCTTCCAATTGCAGTTTTCTGATATATGTTTTAGATGCATGATATATGAGTATAGTCTTTTATGTTCTATTTGGCAGATACGTGGTGAAGATGTGTCGTTTTACCAAGTGGTTCCATTGGCACTGCCGTAACAATTCGTCAACGCCTCAAAGAACGAGATGCTTTAAGTTTTAACTAATGCTTGAAACTACAAAATAATTTATTTGATTAGTTCACTAGTGACTACTGAATACTTATTTATGTTACAAAATTTACTTTTGCATATGCATTAGAAATCTACAGAATTTACTTTTGCAGGAGTACATAAATTATTTTCATTTTACATTCTATATTATTATTTTAAAGCATGCATGGTCAAGGATGTGACTTGACTTCTCTCCTCTTGATCTTCACCTTGAGTCCACCAGCCATATGAGCTGTCAAAAGAGGAACAAAAGCCGGCTTGTCCTTGTTAACCGTTACAATCTCAAACCGATTCAAAACACAACCAACCACGTACTTCATCTGCATGAACGCCATCTCCTTCCCTACACAAACCCTCGGTCCGGCCTGGAAAACCGGAAACTCGAAAGGACTAACCGGTTTCAAAACCGGCAGTGTACTCCCCGGTTCAGAATCAAACCACCGGCTCGGCTTAAACTCATCCCAATCCTTCCCCCACAGCTTCTCCATCCTCCCCATACCGTACGGGAAGTAAGTCACCTTATCTCCTTTCTTTACACGTGTGCCATCAGGAAAAACGTCGTCGTTTGCAGCATGCTTAGAGTCCCACGACACAGGTGGGTAAAGCCTCATGGCTTCACATAAGCAAGCCTTTGTGTAACTCATCTCTTTCAACTCCTCAAACCCTAGCCCTAAACTTATCAACGGGTCCACTTCCTCCAAAAGCTTCCTCTCCACGTCACCGTTTTCAGTCAACAACCAAAACAGCCACGTCATCGCTGCTGACGTGGTATCCCTTCCCGCCATGATAAAACTAATAATCATATCCCTCACCACTTCCCCGTCGTGGCCGGCGGCTAGAAACCTGCACAGAAGATCTTGTTTGGCTTCTTCTCCTGTCCCTATCTCGAGACTCTTCTTCTTAGCTCTGACAATCTCGGACACCAACACGTGTACGGTCTTAATAGCTTCTCTCAACCTCCTCTCACTTCCCACGTTCAACGCTCTCTTCACTTTCCAAACAGCGTAAACCGGCTCCGTGGCACGTCGAGCACTAATCTCAGTAGCGGTATCAAAGGCCTCGGCAAGTGGGTTAACGGGTCGGGTCAAATCCAAACAATCCGGATCCCAACCCAAAGAGACTTTACAAACAACATCGAAAGCAAAACGTTTCAAAACATCTTGCAAATCAACCGTCGTACCAGCATCAGCCGCAGCCGACAGAACCGGTACGAGACGGTTTTCGACTTCTTCTTTAAGCACCTCGAAAGAGAAACTCCTGAGCGAACGAGCCGAGAACTCGTGGCTAGCGAGTTTACGCTGAGAGCTCCATGCATGACCGTCGACGTTGAAAATGCCTTGTCCTAAAAGATCACCGAGGAGATCGGTGAAGGGTTTGCCTTTAGGGAAGTTGAAGAAGTTTGTCTTGAGAATGTACTCTACGTTTTGTGGGTTTGCTGTGACGATGGTGCGACGGCTTCCAAGGAGATGGATTGAGATGGTCTGCGACGGAGAGAGACGGAGGAGTTCGGTGTACCATTGGAGAAGACGGTGACGGTTTTTGTTGAAAGAGAGTGTTGAGCCAATGAGTGGATACGATCTTGGTCCACATGCAGTGGTTTCTTGAAACGCTAGAAGAATTAAGATGATGATCGTTACAAGAAACGATAGAAGAAAAAAGCTTAGAAGAAATGCCATTTTTGTTTTCTTTCTTTCTTGATTTTTGATTTGGTGTGTGTATGAGAAAGTTTGTGAATGAGATTTGAATTTGTATGTGTCTACAGGTTCTTACTTCGTCGTGGGTATTGCGTGTGTCTTATAGGAGAGAAAAGATGGTGGCGGGTCCGTCGTCCAATAGGGCATCGTTTTAAATAAGTTTTTTTTCTTATATATATCCACATGCATGATACTATTGTAGATGTTATTTATTAATTAATATATTTTTGTCATTAATGTAAGTGTATGATGTTAGACCATGTTTAATCCTAAGAATCTCTAATATTTTACTTTTTTCTTTTTTTTTTAAAAAAAAATTAAAAAAGAACCAAACGCGAACTGCCACGTATCAGTGGGATCCGCGAACAGTATAAGAACTCTTTAAAAACGTATCTTAATTAAAAGTTTTAAGAGGTGGTTCTTAAGGGTTTTAGTAGGCCCCACCCGATAAGAACCCCCTTAAGGGCATGATTAATGCAGGTCTCTTAACAAGGGGTTCTTATTTTTTAAGAGACCGTATCTTAATTTTAACTAAGAAAACTTAAGAACCGTCTCTTAAATAAGAGACATAAGGGCATGATTATCCAGGGAACCCCACTAGGGGTTCCTATTTTTTTTCTTTTTTTTTTCTTTTTTTTTATTTTTTAAAAAAAAAAAAATTAAAAAAATAAATAAATAAACGAACCAATTACGGATCGCCACGTGGTAGTGTGGCCCGCAAACAGTGTAAGAAACCCTCCAAAAACGGTTCTTATTTAAGAGTTTTAAGAAGCGGTTCTTGCACTGTTCATGGCCCCCACATGTCAGTGGGGTCCGCGAACAGTGCAAGAGCCCCTCTTAAGAGCTTCCATTAATCATGCTCTAAGGCCATGTTTATTCACGGTCTCTTAGGCGGGGTTCTTAACTTATAATTTCACGTTTTTTATTTTTTTTTATTTTTTTTTTTATTTTTCCCGTTAAGAGACGTCTCTTAGGTCTCTTATTTAAGAGACGGTTCTTAAGTTTTCTTAGTTAAAGTTAAGATACGTCTCTTAGAAAAGTTAAGAACCCCATGTTAAGAGACCTACAATAAACATGCCCTAAGAGACGTCTCTTATCCGGAAAAATGTAAAAAAAAAAAAAAAAAATTAAAAAGAGGACAAAAAAATTAAGAACCCCATCTTAAGAGACCCGGGTTAAAGATGGCCTAAGAACCCTCCCATAATCTTGCTCTTACTCCTTCAATTATTTATTTTCTTCATTGAGAGACTATTTAATCGACTCCTTTTATGAATAAGATTGTATCGAGTTCCTAACAATGTTAGCTAGGTTTGACTTATGAAATCATAAAAAAATTCCATGAGGAAATTTGAACTGCTGTACTGTAATTTTATATACGAAAATTTAGCAGGTGGTAGAATTGCAAAATACAATATACACCTTTTCTGTAAAGACATTCTTTATAATACAAACAATAAATAAATTAAGGCAGGTACATGTTTTTCTATTATACTGTACAAAAACAAAAATATGATTTACTTTTTACATCAGAGGCACACTTGTCCTCGAAACTTTGACGTGTTGTAAACGCTTTACTTTTTGAGAGGTGTAAGTCAAAAGCTTATCACGTGTCATATTAGCCGACAAGCGCCACAAAACCACTTACAGAAAGAAACTGTAACGCTAAAACAACCAACTTTGTAACGTAACTATATCATTCTGTACGTTACTACTACCAAAAAATATAAATCTGCATCTTTTAAATAGGGGTGGGATAACCAAATTCAAATGATATACGACATCTCCAGTAATGGTTAAGATAATATGAACATCAAAATTTTGATAATAGTATTTATTAGAACAATAATACAATACAATAATTGTTTCTAAAATGTAATAGTAGTTGATATTTGAACCTCGTCACACAAAGTTTGAACCTAAAGTTATTTTGTTAGCCCAAAATATAATTATGCAAAACATAAATGTAAGACATGAATTGAGCTACGTGAAATATAATTGTGTTTCCAAAATAAGTTAGAACGTCTTAGAAACAACTTACCGGCTATACTTTTTGATAAAATGGTCGAGTGCGGTGTCAAATAAATAAATCTCTAGCCAAAATGTGAGAAGAAGACATTGAAATAAAATAAAATATAAAATATTTAAGAAAGTTTTTCATTTCCATGTGTCCCTTTTTGGAATTGAATCGATCACGCACGTATGTCCGGAAATCACCCATAGTTTTTGTTATTGATATCATACTTTTTTGACTTTTTAAAATATACCAACACTCATACAAATGTTCTTTTTATCTTCCATAGTAAGAGTACAGCTAAGAAATACATAAGAAAGTTGATAAGTAAGCAAAAAATATATATATAATCTTTTTTTGCTAAAGCAAAAAAAAAAAAAACAAAATATATACCCCAGCCACATGAACAAGTAGAAATTTGGCAAATAGAAGCCGGTCAATTAATATGAACAAAACGGTTTGAGATGGGTTCAAATTGGAATGAGCCTAAAACGAAGTGACAGAGGTAGTAAGAAGTGTAACGTATAACGGTGATGCTATCACAATAGAAGTCCGTCAAGAAGATTTGATATATTTCTTATTTTAATTCATTATTTTATATTTTTAAATTTTGAGATATTTTTATAATAAACATGTTAGTTTATCATACCGGGTCAGCAAAATGATGAAATAATACGAAAATTACTGGATTTGCAAAACAATGCCCATCCCATAAGAAAATATTCTTTTTTGTGGAAATTATTGAAGACTCTGAACAGAGGCGATCTAGACGGAAGCAAAAGAAGCCGGTGCTTCCGGCCGCCACTAAATAATTATATCAGCCATGTATTCACGTAATTTATTCAATAGTTCAGATGATAATGCTATGCATTATTGCAGAGGAAATGGGAAATTTAACTACCCTTGATGGTATTTTTTTCTACTTATAAAAATTTAATATAAATAGGTCATATTTTTTAGATTTGATTCCAGCCAAATAATTATGAGGACCGATTCTGTGAATAATTTAGGTGATGTTATTCGATTATGTATTTTAATAGAGTTTAAATTTAAACACAATTCATTGTTATTCAAATGATGATTCTAAATTTTATTTTAAAATATATTATTATTTGATGGAGTATTTATAAATCTGATTTAAATTTGATGTTATTCAATGAATAATTTAAATCCAATATTCAAAATTTAGTGTTATTCAACTTTACAAAATTTTATTCAAATAATATATTATGCAATCTAATGACGAAATGAATGAAATCAAAATCTAAGGAATATTGTAGAGATTTTAGAATTCATCAACTTAAAATATTTTAAAATTTTATTGGATTGTAAGACAATAATAATTAATTTTAAATCAATGACTGAATAACATCCCCTTACTTTTCAAACACCAAGTAACTAAACCAGAGACGCTTATTAGGCCTGGGCATCCAGGTCCTCGGGTCGGGTTCGGGTCGGGTCCTGTCGGGTCCGGGTCTTTTGGATCCTAAAAATTTAGACCTATATAGGTACCTTTAATTTTTCAGGTCGGGTCTTATTGGGTCCGGATCAGTTCGGGTCTATAATTTCAATACCTGTAAAATACCCGTAAGTTTTCGAATCCGGATCGGATTCGGATCGGATTCAGGTATTTAGAATCTGAAAAATACATGACATACCAAGACTCACTCAAATTTAATTAATATTTGTCATATATATCTAAATACTTATAAAATAGCTTAAACTAAACTATTAATAATTAACATAAATCATTTTAAACTCTAAATTTTATATTTTAAAGCTTCATATTACTTAAAAATGTTACAAAATAATAATAAATATTGTTAACAAAAGACATTTCAACTAAATAAAATATAATATATATATATATATATATATATATATATATATATAAAACATAACACAAAAAATTATAGTTTTAATATACATGTTTTTAAGTCGGGTATAAATCGGTTCTTGTCGGGTCGGGTATATTCGAATCGGTTTTTTTCGGGTTCGGGTCTATTCGGGTCGGTTCTTTTCGGGTCCGGGTCTATTTGGGTAAAAAAATTTAGACCCAAAAAGTACTTGTAAACTTTCGGGTCGGGTATTTTTGGACCGGGTCCGGTCTTCGGGTCCAGGTTAAAATGCCCAGACCTAACGCTTATCGCTTGGATTAATGCCAATTGCCGATATATTAGAACAAATTTCTTCCACAAAAATCTGAAGAAATATATTGCCAAAATTAATATTTTTATTAAAAGATATAGTCCTTTCGTTTAAAAATAAACTAGAATTTAATTTACACACTCGTGCGGATATATTTTTATTTTATCAATGTGTATATTTGATATTTCATAAATATTTTAAGTATATGATTTTACATTTTAGTGCTAGTGTAACTTTATAATTTTATTTTTCAAGTTTTTAATTCAATATTATTAATATACATAACGATTTGTTTTATACTTATTATTTATTCATTCAAAATTATTAACATATAATAATTTTTATGCATACTAATATATTTTCAAGTTCAATAAGAGAAATTCATAATCTGAGATAATCAAATAGAAATTCTCATTAAAATATTTTTTTCAAAAAAAATCTATTTTAGATTTCAAAATACTATACTATTTTAGATTTTACAATAATATTTTTCATGTTCCACTTAAAAGGTTACACTTTAGCTTCTATAATTTAAGAGAAATTGTTAAGAATACCAGAAGTTAAATACCACTTTTCAGAAATACTTTCAATAAAAAATATATTAACATTGGGATTTACATTTTAGTGATTATTGTTTAGGGCTTAGTGTTAAAGAAGTGATTTTGAGTTTCTAAATGTTTTATAAATAGTTTTAAAAACTAGTTTAATCTATTTTAATTATAAATTTAAGGTATTTTTGAAAATAATCGTTCATTAATGGTAAATTTTAAAATTTGTATCAAACTTGTGGTAAACTCAAATTTTCTCGTTTTAGAGAAATTGCATAAAATTGCATAAGATGTTTATTTTCCAAATTGTATATTTGGTCAAGAAATATTTTTTTTTTAAATTACATAATTTTTTTAATCTTAAAATATTATATGAATTTGATTTTTTTACTAAATTGCTAAATTATTTTATTAAAAGTATTTGTAATTTTTGGTAATATTTTATTTATTTTATCAAGAGATTGTTTTTATGATTAAAAACCTTAAATTTGTAGTTAAAATACATTTTTCATTAATATTTTTTTTTGATATTCTGTTTTGTAAATATGTATGAACTAAAAGTTATTTATATACCATTATATTTTGTATGTAATTATTTTTGAATAATATATTGATGTGATTTAGAAATATATATATACTTATAGATATAAATTTTATGATATCCTAACATTTTTTTGTATCGAAATATGCTTAGTTATAAATTTTACTTTTTAAAGGTGAATGATAGTTTTTTTTTGGGTTAAACGGTGAATACTAATTTATTTATTTATTTAAAAGGAAAGTATTATTAAAATACAATAGGTTAATTTAAGAATTTTATGTAGTTTATTTCTTTAATTTATATAGTATTTCTATTTTAATATAGTATAGACTATAGTTATGAAATTTATAAAAAATAGCATAAATGTTTTATTTTATTTTTTTATAATAAACTAATAATTAATATTAATTTATAATAGTTTTATATTAAATTATTACGAAATTAGTTATTGCATTACTGTTTAAAAAAAGTTTTAAATTTTTGATAAGATTTTGTTATAACTAAATAAAATTTAAATCTGTTTTCAATATATTAAACAATATATTTGACTGATTAATGTAAATAATTATATATGTCATAAAATAATTAATATAATGATCCTAATAAGACTTGTCTACAGTAGATAATTAATAAGACTATAAATTAATAGATTAGATGATATTTTTCATATTTTTTACGTTTGATAACATATGATGTTTGAAAATATTTTTTTTTTATTTTTATATAATTTTTAATTTTATTAAAAATTGTGTAACTAGTAATATTTTATAGTCTATTTTCTAATTAGTTAAATAGTTTTTAATTATTTTTATTGATATTTCGTAATTTAATTAATAGTTCTGCATTTGTCTGAAACATGAATAGATTTAGAAACCGATGGATTATTTTACAACACATATTTTCTTATAGATCTTGAGAAAGAGAAGATATCTTGATGAAGTGGATTCCTGCCACACGTTAATTAGGATATCTTCTCGTGCATAATATGATAAACGGCCAAAAAACACTCGTGGAGATAATGATGAGCGACAAAAAATTAACGGCGCCGTTCTATGAATTAGGTGATACCAAGATAAGTTGATTTGATAGCGAAACAAGAAAAATAGAGAGCCGTTTTTTATTCATTTCAATAACTCTTATCAAGTTCACCGTCCATAAAACAAAACTGAAACTGATATCTTTAAATCTCTTTTCCATCATGCATAGTATGATATCTTAAGTATACTTCATTAAGCTATCCAAAGATCACCTACGTATACAAAATGAGATGCCCATAAAAGCGTTGGACTCTTTCTGTTGGGAGATTTGAGAGAAATGAAAAGTTTTTGAATATTACGGTAAATGATTATAAAAAAGCTTAGAGAAACAAATTACGAAATAGCAAATATATACATAGAAATAGATAACCACCCACTAACCCATGATAATAAAAGAAATCTAGGTGACATATACATTTTATAGTTATTTATTGATACATATCTATATTATTAAAATTAGAGTATCAATGAAAATTGTTTAGAAACATATATATTTATATTAAAAATGAGTATGTTTGAAAACATGAATATCAATATTAAAAAAGCTTTAACCTAATGGACTTTTTATTAATCGTATTATATTTTTCAAAATATATATTTTGTCTACTATTTACTAAAAAAATAAAAATTTCAATATAATAAATATATTATGAAAAATATATGATACATCTTTCAATTATATACACGTAATTAAGTGAACACATTTATATCATAAAACATGATTTGTAAATATAATAATATGCAATTGGTAGAAAATATAAAATATAGAACACTTAAAATGAAACACATATATAAATTTATAAAAATAAATAAAAATTAATACATGTAATACAATTACATTACAAAATGGTAACACATCTAAAATATATAATAGTCACATAAATATATATATATATATATATATAAACCAACACTCGGACAAGTGCGCGGATCGATCTCTAGTTACTAATTAAAATACTATAATGATAAATTATTATTTATGTTTTCATTTGAAAGTTGTTACTTATTATAAGTTTTTGAGAATTTATTTGTACACTATATTCATTATATAAAAATAAATCTTAAAAATCACTCAATATTCTCTTTTCAATTATGAAAAATTTAAAACTTTACTTGATTAATATTTAGTTCTATTTTTCTGTTTTTTTTTAATTTGTATTTAAAATATTTTTCAGATAACAACACAATATATATAGAAATTATCTTTTTATTTTAAATTATATTTTTAGATTTTGGATAATTCTTAATGTTATTAATTTTAATCATTTATCTAATAAAAAATAAAATTCATTTTTATTTTGTGTATAATATATATATATATATATATATATATATATTGTATTCATTATGGGTATAAACAATATTAACCACTCTAACTTTTAACGAGAATGTTCGAATGCCAAAAATCACTTTTCAAATAATAGTATAGATAATTAAATCTTAAATTATAGGAAATATCCCACATTAATTAACCATAAACTCATTACTTCTTAAAAATTAGATTTCACTTTGAATCAAAACACTTTCATCATGTCCATGTGTACATAAGTTCCCCCTTGAATCTTGCACTGCCCATCAATAGCCGTCTATATTGGTTGTAATTTATCACTACTTATAGAGTTATAGGTGGTCTTTCTAAACCACGTGAGGTGTGGTTCATAGAGCCAAAGTTCAAGATTTCACCGGTTTTCACTTAACTGATTAGGTTAAAAAGGTATTTTTGATACGTTAGATCAAAGTATCCCTTTAGCTGTTCATTGTTTAGGTTTATTGCCGTTGTCAGTTTAGTTGCGAAATCATAAGATGTGTTTTATTACCTTTTCCTATTACATTTTGGTGATCTCTCTAGAAAGAAACAAGTAGGTTACTGCAAGGGATGTTTTGGCTGCTAGTCATTGTTACACGCCCTGCTTGCTTACCACAGTGGGACCATGGCAGGCTACTCATTTTGTGCTAACGTCTTAAAATGTTTTGGGCTGACAATCTATTCTCTAGTGTTACAAACACAGGCGTTCTCATTATGTGCGTTGTTTCAGCTATATATAGACCTTTTTCAGCGGTAATTGTTAGACTTGTTCTATCTTTTTCTGAGTTTATCATTAAAATATTTTCTGAACTTTTATACTGAAGTATGCATTATTAACGCTCACCCTACGACCAAATTCATTGAGATAGTAAGGGGGTATTCAACTTAGAATTTGAGCTTATTTTCATTAAAATGAAAAATCCACTCTTATTCAAATAAAAATTTTAAAAACACTTTTAAAAACCAGTAAAACTAGTGACCCGGAACAATTTCAAAACCCGATTCTAAAAAATAAATAAATATAATTAATGTGTTCTCAATTGTTATTAAAATTTAATATTTAATAATCAATGTTAACTATCACTATTTAATTAGTTTTCTATTTAATTTTATTTCCTTAAGAAATAATGTGAAAAATATATATTTTAGATCTCATATACTAATTTTATTTTGCCTTATTTATAAAATTTGGGATGTTATTTATATGAATAAATAAATACGGTATTTTTTTATCAAATTCTGTTTACATAATATTCACTTATTTATTGTATATGTTGTTAAATTTAAGTTTGTTCTTTATTTTTCTAGTTAATAAAAGAGAATATAGAACATATTATATGTAGAAATATCTTTTTAGGTCTATATAGTGGAAATATATGATTATAGATATTTAATTCTTAAAAACGAAAACCCCGCTTCGACCGGTTAAACCGGTCTAACCAGTCAACCAATAGTTATACCGAATCGATATCAGGTCTGGTTTTCAAAACATTGCATATAAGTAATGTATTAAATTATTAAAAATACAATATTATTATATTTGGAGATGAAACTTAAAATCCAACACCGAAACGTGAAATTTGGTGTCATTTCAACACGAAATTTGGTGTATTTCCAACATGTAATTTGATGTAATTTCAATACCAAATTTGATAGCAGTTGGAGTTGTCCTAAATGCCAGGTTTTTGCTTGGGATGTAAAATTCTCGAGTTAAGATTACAATTCATATTTTAGGCTACATTAAAGACTGATTTTTCTGTAACAAAAAAGAAACTTGAACCATCCTAAATTACACATAGAACATAAATAATATTTATTAAAAGATATGAAGACATATATACTTATATGATTAAATGATTATAAATCAGAACTTTGATTTTAAAAGTGAAGTTTTAAGAATAAATATTTAGGGTTTAAGATCAGAGATTTATGATCTATGTTCTAAAATTGACAATAATAATAACTAGAGAAAGTCTCACAACTTTTGGCAGGAAAATCTTTAAAATAACATTTGTTAATCAATAGAACACACTAAATTCTAATTACAACCTTAAACCCATATATATATATATATGTATGTTTATTTTGTGTTATTTAGAAGAATATTTTCTTAACTGAAAGAGTAAAATTAAAAAAACATAGCCCGGAATGTCTTAGTTATTAGTCCCAAAAAAGCTAATTATTTAGTCACTTTACATATATACAGATGTATATATTAAAATAGTTCTTATAGTTTTCCATAAAACACGATAATGTAAGTCGACATAATAGTTTAATCCATTTATGGAGTAATCTCATCTTTCACTTTATAACCGAGTAGAAAATGGAATAAGATGAAAGTATTTTTTATTTCATTTTGAAGTGAAAGATGGAGTGAAGTTGGAGATGATGTTAGGGAGACTTATTGTATTGAAGATTTGAGAGTTTTGAAGAGATTTAAGAATCTCTAATTTAAAAGGGAATTGGGATTTGAACGAAAGTTTTAGGAAAAGATTAGAAGAAAAAATTGAGGATTTTCTAAAAAAAATTTAACATGTCACTTTTATGAGATGATTAACCAACATATGAGCACCACCAAAATCTCAATAGTGTTGAATCCAACATACGAGATATGGATTCAACAAATAGAATTATTAATGATACAAGATATGTTACAAATGAGAAAGATTTGTAAAGTTACAATATACTGTAGCTAGTTAGAATTTCCTTGGCAAAAAAGAAACAGAAAGGAAAGCCCATAGTTGAATGAGATTTTTAGCTGGGGAAGTCACTTATGTCGTAGGCAAGTTTGATGAGATACGTGAATGGACTCCTTTTTTTTTTTTTGCCTAGGAGGATGTGACGTACAGTGCTGTCACTAATTTTGAACATCACCGTTGTAAGCGTTTGTTTCTTTCAGTCAAAATATTATAAACTGCAGCAATGGGCTTAAGGTTCCAGGAGCATGGGTCCCTCTCAATGAAAGCCAGTCAGAGAAAGCATTCCCAACGTTCTGTAGCCTTTAGCTTTTGAAGAACCAAAGCCCAGATTTCTCAGAGACAGCATGATGATGATGGAACAATACCCCAGGTGAATTCCAAATTTTTTTGTCAGCTTTTTAATTGACCATCCACACGATCAATATTTGGGATAAATGTTCAAACGGGAAAAAGAAAATATTTTTCATTTCTTTTTTCCAATATCATCTGCTGAAGTGGTATTTGTTTCTACTAAATTTTAACTGCAAATCATTTTTCATATAACTCAATATAATAAATTATATATTTTCCTACTAAAATCCTTATTTTTCAATAAGGAAAAATCCGAAAGAATTTTTATAAATAACTAATCTAATAAAAAGGGGTTTTAAAGAGTTTTTTTTATACATACCTTATCCAATAAGGAAAGATTTGGATAAAAACTTGAATTCTCCCAAATTATCAATCCAATAAAAGATTATAAAAACTCTTTACGTGTTAGTAGTTTGTTTACGTACTGGGCCTAATAAAAAATTATGTATCGAATATCGACGGTATCAGTGTCTATGGCACTTTGTGGTCTTAATGAAATCAAAAGCTAACCAAAAAAAAAGGAGTCTAATCCAGTTAACAATGTTTTTAAAATTGGATCAGACACCAACTTGATATATCTATTACTTGATAGATTTGACCGATTCAACCGACTGAACCAATTTTTTTATTTAAAAATAAAATTAAAATATTATTTAATCATATATTTATTTTATATGAGTCTAAACAATAATTCTACATATAATATATTTTCTTTTCTCATTTATTAACTAAAAAAATAAACAATAAACATAAATTTAATTATATATAAAATAAACAAGTGAATATTATGTAAAATTAAAATTGCTAAAAACTTAAATGGTTAATTGTTTGAATTACTATATTTATTTCTTTTTACAACTAAAATTTTATATTTTGTAAATATATCAAAATAAAAATAATATATAAAATCTAAAAATATATTTGTTTACATATTTTCTAAGAAGGTAAATAGAAAATTATTAAATAATAATATCCAAATATTGATTATGAAATATTAACTTTTAATAACAGTTAAAACACATTTAATTATATGTTAAAATTTTTAGAACCGGATTTTAAAGTAAATTCGGATCACCAGTTTTATCGATTTTTGCTAGTTTTACTGGTATTTTCTCAAATGTAAATTTTAAACTAAACTGAATTAAACTTTTTTAGTGAGTCACGGTTGAACGCTTCGGTCCTGTTTCAAAACTATGCAATTAAATAAAGAAAATAATTGGCGCGGACATTCAAAAGGATAAGGGATAAGCATGACTCACACAAATGCAAGTCATACTACTATCTAATCATTACCTTTCGGTATCACCACCAATACTCAAACGATCTCTCAGTTTCTTGCACGTGTCATAAACATTCAGCTTCAACGACTCAGATCTTAAGTTTGCTTGAAGGATACCACTACAGTCACTTTACAGTGTTTACACTAAACGAAACAAACAACCAAAACAACTAAAAACAAATTACAATGTACACCCAATTAAATCCAGTTTCTTCTAAACAAGCCCGCATCTTTATCATCTAACTGGATTATTTTGATTCAATTGAATAGATTGGGGTCTTATTCAAAATTATGTAAGAAACTCGGGTCTATACTTTTCTTCTGATTTTTTTCTCAGCTGCTGAGATAAGATCTCTACTATACGTTGGTGTCTCGATCTTAGCAGGAAGCTTCTAACTGATAAAAAGAGAGCATCTTTGGTTTCATTTTGACCCAACGGAGGATAAAGTCGGTACCTTTCTCACTGCGAGCTTGCCGGAAAAGATGGCGAATGTGCCTGAGATAAAGATAGTGAGGAGTGAGAGCTTAGGGCATCGAAGTGAGGTGTCGAGCCCGGAAGCTAAGCTAGGGATGCGTGTGGAAGATCTATGGGATGAGCAGAAGCCACAGCTTAGTTCTGACGAGAAGCTCAACTCTTGCTTCGAGAGCATCCCTGTCTCTGCTTTCCCTCTCTCCTCTAACTCACAAGGTAACAAGATAGTCTATTGATCTACGGAAAGTTATGGAGATTGATTCAGTGTTGTTGCTGTGATCTTCAAGAGTTTTAGGTTCACTTCTGCTGTCTCAAACTTGTGCCAATATCTTTTTTTTGGGTTTTATCTGTGTAGACATCGAGATAAGATCAGACACAAGCTTGGCTGAAGCTGTTCAGACACTAACGAAACTCAAGGTCTTGAGCGCTCCTGTTGTGGATGTTGACGCACCTGAAGACGCCAGCTGGATTGATCGCTACATTGGTATTGTGGAGTTTCCAGGCATTGTAGTCTGGCTTTTGCATCAGGTCATTTGTTCCTTCTAACCTTCTCTTTTAGAACATCCGTGTTACCTAGTCTAGGAGTGAACTAAAAGTTCATGTCTTTGCTGCTACTTTGCAAAAAAAAAAAACAGTTGGACCCAACATCTCCAAGGAGCCCTGCTGCTGTTGCAGGTTCAAATGGAACTTCTCATGATTTCACCGCTGATAACGGAGATGATTCAGCTGTAACTTCTGGAAACTTCTTTGAGGTCCTTACTTCTTCAGAGCTATACAAGAACACCAAGGTGAAGAAGCTTCTATCTTTATTAATAACATCAAGTTTAAAACTTTGTCCTAAAATGCTGTGGATATCATTCTCTCTGATAGGTTCGAGATATCTCTGGAACATTCAGATGGGCACCGTTCCTTGCTCTGCAGAAAGACAACTCCTTTTTAACCATGTTACTGCTTCTTTCTAAGTACAAAATGAAGAGCATCCCGGTGGTTGATTTAGGAGAAGGAAAAATCGAAAACATAATCACACAGTCAGGAGTTATCCATATGCTGGCAGAATGTGCGGGGCTTCACTGGTTTGAGGATTGGGGGATCAAAACTCTCTCTGAAGTTGGTCTTCCCATTATGTCAAAAGATCATATCATTAAGGTCAACTTGTTATCTTACTTATAACTTCATTGAGTTCTATTTTTTTAACACCATTTCTTTTTCAGATTTATGAGGATGAACCAGTTCTTCAGGCGTTCAAGATGATGAGGAGAAAGAGAATCGGAGGCATACCCGTTGTAGAAAGAAAAACTGAGAAGCCAGTAGGCAACATTAGCCTTAGAGATGTTCACTTTCTCCTGACTGCACCTGAGATCTACCATGACTACAGGTTTTGATACTTCATAAGTCCTTATAATATATACATTTTCCGGTGGCACTGGTCAATGTCAATGCTTTCTCTTGATCTTGTTTTAGGTCAATCACAACTAAGAACTTCTTAGTAGCGGTTAGAGAGCATCTGGAGAAGCGTGGGGATACATCAGCACCTATTCTGAGTGGTGTCATTGCTTGCACCAAGAACCATACGCTAAAGGAACTGATTTTGATGCTAGACGCCGAGAAGATCCATAGACTATATGTGGTGGATGATTCAGGTAACCTGGAAGGACTCATCACTCTCAGAGACATCATCGCAAGACTTGTCCATGAGCCACCTGGCTATTTTGGGGATTTCTTTGACGGTGGTATGCCTCTACCTGAAAACTACAGAGTCTAAGAAATGATCTCTTGTGTAAATTTGTCTTTGGTTTTTCAATGTTTGTCTGTCTGTTTCTGCCAAAGTTCTTGAAGTTGTGTTATATACGTTTAAACAGAAACAAAAAAAGAAGAAGAAAGAGCTAATCTTTGAGTGAATGTCTGAAATACAGTAATCTCAAGATTCTAAGAATTGCCCATATGGTTTGAATTCGAACATTCAGGTCGTTGGTCAGAATAAGTGCTCTTCCAACCTGATCAAGACCTAACCCATCTCCGGTTGATGTAAAAAATTTGTTTCAAACAAAGTTAGATGCCAAAATAAGACCCCCAAAACAATAATTGTAGTGAAAGGTCATTAACTTAGTAATCCAAGAGACGTTACTCTAATGTTGATCATGATTAAGAGCTTGTGAAAAGCTATGTAGGCAACATCTGAGTCACTTGATCTCTTCTCCAGAAAATAGATTACCTCAGTAAGACTAGACTGCAACAGCATAACCTAAAATGAAGCAACTCCATGTGCCTGTGGTAATATACTCGTGTTCCAGTGTTGATATCAATAAGAAGATTACAAAAACAGAGAGATAGACTGGAAATCTCTTTTATTGACCCATTTTCGGATAATCTTACACTGAAGCAGAACTAAACATTATATACACATAGACTAAATAATCATAACACGATAGCTGGAGCTCTTAAGATTTTCACCTAGGGATCGCAGAGGTGTGAATCTTTTGGTCAAATCTAAGGGCACCTTCCTAGAAGTTTCCCTTTTAGCCAACACTCTACACATTTTGTTACCGTTAAGCTTCATTTTGTCATTAGCTGTAGAGTTATTGTTGCTGAAGGAAGAAATATGAACTTCACTTCATTGGGCTTAAATATTAGATGGGCCATATCTCGTTTACCCCCTTCAAACTTGAGGTGTGTCGCAGTCCAATTCCAAGTTTGTCTTTCAATCTTAAAAAGGACTGATGAGGTAACGATTTTGTAAATATATCACCAGTTTGCTGACTTGCAGGAACATGTCTTGTTTCAACAATGCCAAACACCACACATTCTCTTGTATAATGCGAGTCAGTTTTGAAAGGCTTCGTTCTGGCATGACAGGAAGGGTTAATAGTCAAATATACTGCTCATAAATTATCACATGGCAACATAGTTGGACCAGTTTGAGAGATATGTATATCCTTCAACAAAGGCGCTATCCAAGTAAGTTATGCATCAGTCTCAGTCATAGCTCTATACTCAGCTTCTGTAGAGGATCTTGAGACTGAAGTCTCACGTTTTGCACTCCAAAAAAACTAATGTACTCCCAATGTAAGTGCAAGAACCTGTTGTAGAGCTTCGTGTGTCCTTGCATCCCGACCAATCACTGTCACTGAAAGCATAGAGACGAAGATCCACAAATTTGTTGATGTGAACACCAAGTGTTGAAGTTCCATGCATATAGCGATGAATCCTTTTCAATAAGTTGAAGTCTGAATGCGTGGGAGCATGCATTCGTTGTCACACAAAATTCACCGTAAATTATATATCTGTTCTAGTTAGTGTAAGATACTATAGTTTACATGTTAGACTATGAAAGTACGAAGGCTTTGGAAATAGTTGTTGAACTATAGGATCATTTGAAAACAACTGCAATAGGAGATGAGTTGGAATTGGATTACAATCCGACATTCTTGCCTGATACAAGATATCTTCTGTATACTTCGTTTGACTGAGAAATAACCCATAACCTGTTTCTTGAACTTGAACACCAAGGAAATAGTAAAGTGGTCCGAGATCCATCATACTGACTCTTGAGCTCAAAGCTTGAACCGGATGATCCAGACAGTCTTTGTTGCTGCATGTTAAAATAATGTCATCAACATACAACAACAACACTAGAGTGACGCCGCTTTGATGATAAACAAATTAAAATGGATCTGCTTTACTGCAATCAAATCCATAGTCGAGCAAAAACATATTGAACTTATCGAACCATGCCTTTGGAGCCTATTTAAGACCGTAAATTGCTTTGTCAAGCTTGCATACATGCGTTGGATACGAAGGTCTACAAATTCAGTTGGTTGAGTCATATAAATGTCCTCATGGAGATCAGCGCAGAGAAACGCACTCTTGACATCTAGTTTTGCAAGAGGCCATATTTTTGCTATTGCAACTCCCAATACAATCTGTATAGTAGATGTCCTGATAACAAGGCAAAAGTTTTCCAAATAATTATCACCCTCTTCCTGGTCATTGCCCTTTACCACTATATGCGACTTACACTTGTTGAGAGTGCCATCAACATTTGACTTGATATGATGTATCCACCTACTACCCAACACATTCATTGACTGATCATAGGGAACTGGATGAAAAGTTTTGTTTTCATGCTGGAAATCCATTTCATCCTCCATTGATGCAGTCCATCTTGGATCTTTCAAAACCGCAGCAACAGTTCTTGGTTCTATAGGAATGTCAGATCTTGTGAGAATAATATACCTCAGGTTAGGATTGACAGTGCCTGCCTTAGCTCTTGCAGAAATTGGGTGAACATTCACTTGCGGAGGAGGAACAACAAGAGGATCGTCATCATCACTTGAATCTGAAGTTTTTATAGAATGATTAGACTCATTGTGTTCAGCCACATCATTTTTTGCAGGTTCTACAACAATGTTTACTGTGATTGTGAGACCAACTGAAGGAGTAAGATTCACCATTTGCGGATACTGTAATGTTGGATTAGCTTGAATATTAGATGTCATTTGCCAAGCTTTAAGCAAAGTAGTAGGATAAGCTGGAATTAGATGTTTGAATTTTGTCGCAAAGGGAAAAAGTTGCTCATCAGAAACCACATGACGGCTGATATAAACCCTCCCCGTTGGCGGTAAAGACACTTCTTACCTTTGTAATATGCATTATACCCCAATTACACACACTTCAACGATCTTGGTTCAAGCTTGTGAATAGTGTATGGTCTGAGACAAGGATAACAAGCGCTTCCGAAGACCCTGAGATATGAATAGTTAGGCTTATGTTTGTAGAGCAATTCAAATGGCGTCTTAAAATTCACAACAGAGGAAGGTAATATGTTGGTGAGATGATTAGCCGTGAAGAACCCTTCTACCCAGTGACACAAGGGAACTTGACTTTGAAACAGCGTTGACAAACTCAACTCAACCAGATGTCTGTGCTTTTTTCCAGCTAGACCATTCTGAGCAGGTGTATGAGGACACGAAAACTAATGTTTTATGCCAGAGTTGATGTAATGTGTCTTGAACTTGGTACTTACAAATTCCTCCCGACGATCACTTTGAAATACTTTAATCTTATCAAACTGATTCTCCAGTTTTGTTTTTTGAAATTATAAAAAAATAACATAGAAATCAGAATTCAATCTCATAGGATAAAACCAAATGTAGTGAGAATTAATCATCAACAAACACCACATAATACTTGAAACCTTGTACAAACTCAACAAGAAAGGGCCCCCATAGCTCACAATGTATCTTGACTAGTGGTTCATAAGATACTAACTCAGAAACTGAAAACGGAAGGTTTAAACTCTTGCCCATTTGACAGGCTCACAAATGAGTTCCAAGCTACTTTTATTCATAGAAATAACCTTTTTTATTTGAAGATGCTGGAGAAACTTGAAGCTTGCATGCCCGAGCCTAAGATGCCAAATGAATTCTTTTGCATTTTGTTGTCGATTTGAGTAGAAGGCTTTATAATGTTGATTCTCCAGAACGTAGAGACCATTACGCTTTGGCCCATGGGTTAACACCTTCATGTTATCCAGATCCATAATGCATACTTTGGATGCATCAAAGTAGACACCACAAGGGTAATCCTCACACAACTTAAAAACATACAGTAGATGTTTTGCAACAAAAGGACAACCCAACACTTCTTTTAAAGGAATACTACATATGCTAACCGAGATATTGGTGGAGCCAACATGTGTAATAGGAAGGTAGTTTGCATCAGCTACCATGATGGACTCAAGACCGTTGTAGGGAGCAGGATTCTGAAGTGTTGTCGCTGAAGAGGTGATGTGAGCAGTAGCTCCAGAATCCGGATACCATTCATGTCCTTAACCATCAGCAACTTGCAGAGCAAACAAAGCTTGAGGAACCACAATGTTCTGATAGTTGTGATCAAAGCGGTTCCAACACTTCAGACCCGTGTGACCCACTCTACCACATATCTGACATGTCGGTCTGTTTGTGTTGGAACCAGAGGAGACAACTTGCTGATGAAAACCACAGCCTCGTGATGAATAGCCACATATGCCTCTGTTAGCACCAAACCGATTACTGTAGGAGCCTCTACCTCTTTGAAATTTTGTTGATATGTGATAGGCTTGAGGAACACTCTTATCAGATTGAGTTTGAAACGCTAGATGGGGTGAGGTAGAAACAGTGTCGTAGGACTGAAGATGAGCATCGAACACTTGGATCTCAAAGATTACATTATGAAAGTAGGTGTAGGGACACATGACATGGAGATTTGAAAGAAAGTAGAGATATGATCATATTCACGGCCAAACCCGTTCAAAAGACCACAAATCTTCATCGATTCATCAACATGTTTCCCTATGGAACTGAGTTGATATCATAATGACGAGTACTCTCGAGAATACACTGCAAAGGTTTTGTCTTCTTTGGATAGGAATTGCAGCTTCCTCTTCAGTTCAAACTCCTGACCTATGGAGCTACAGTTGTAAATGTTGGCTAGTGTAAGCCACACATCACACACTGTGGTGAGAGTTCAAAAACCTCCTAGTGCTTCCTCAGACAACGTACCAAAGATCCAGGATTTGACTAACTGATCGGTGCAAAACCACGCTTCATGGGCCGGATTTAGAAATTGCTCAAGAACATCACCAACTTTTCTATTTATGACCGGCGGAGGAGCATAATAATGACCATTAACAAAACTGAGAAGTTTCTGACTGCTCAAAAAAGACTCGACTTGAGTTTTCCATAGCAGATAGTTGGTGTCGTTAACTGACCTAGAGACATGAACATTTGAAGGAAAATGGTAGGTCTGAGGAAAATCTGCCATTAAAAACACATGTTAAGGTAATAATAGCTCTAATACAATAAGAAGATTACAAAAACAGAAAGATAGACTGAAATACGACTCTGTTTTATTGACGCATTTTCAGAAAATCTTACATTGAATCAGAGCTAAACATTATGTACACAAAGACTAAACAATCATAACACGAAATCTGGAGCTCTTAACATTGTCACTTAGGGATTGCAGAGGTGCGGATATGTTGGTCAGAGTTGAGGGCACCTTCCCAAAAGTTTCCCTTTTTCCAGCTGCACTCTACATGTCTTGTTACCGTTAAGCTTCATTTTTTCTTTAGATGCAGAGTCGATTGTCACTGAAGGAAGAGATATGAACTTCATTTCATTAGGTTTGAATATTAGATGGACCATATCTCGTTTAATCAAAAACAACCGATTAGCTGAAGACATTAATAATACAACATTGGCATTGTACCTTATTAAGATGATAAGATCCAAATTTTACAAATCAAGCCAAATTGTTTGAAGAATAAACCTATATAAAAATCTTGGCACTTTTGTTGCGAGGGAACATTGTACAATAAAGCTTCTACAAAATAGGGACACAAGCAAATTTAAATAAACCACCCATACATGGAACATATATTACATATGGCTTCACGGTTCAATCTCTTCTTTGCAGGTGAGAGTATTTGGTATTCTATGGCTTATCGGTTCAACCTTTTCGCAGGTGAGAGAGTCTTTGGTATTCTATAGCAATATTTTCTATACACCAATTAATCGAATAAAAACAACATAAAATTTATATCTACATAATTTAATCAATGCATATATCGTAAAATCAAGAATGATGCTTATTTTTACATAAAAATATATATACAAATCAAAAAAGTATTTTTTTATAAATTAATAACTACATAAATTAAAAAAATGTTATAGTCTTAACATTATATTTTATATTAATTGTGTATATTTTATATTAATGCTTAAATATTTTACTCCTTACTCTATTTATTTACTTACTTTTTCATTTTATAATAACTTTAAAAAATTTATGTCAGTAAAAAATATATTTTTTTTCTTTTATATTTTAACATCCATGTTATATACTTCTTATATAGCAAAATAATCAAATTGTATGGACATTTTTTGATGGACATGTATTTGATGGATGTTCACTTTGTGGACAAAATTGTGTTAGATTGTCTTAGGATGAATATGTATTTTGTGGATACTCAATTGGTGGACATGATATTAGCGGTTAAGATATATGGACAAAATAAATATACATGGAGAAGTTCTTATGGATGGATGTTTGTTGACGACTATTTTAGATATTTGTGGATGACAATTTGTTGACAAATAGACGTGGACATGAACACATGGATAAGGAACCGTGGACATGTACATATGAACAATTCTTTTAAACTCAAAAATAAACCTTGGGAAACTCTACAACGGAACTGGATAACCCTGGACAAAACATGTGGAGAGAAGTTACTAATCTCCTTATTCACTAGAATAAAACAAAAGATACTTACTTTTAGGAGACTTCAAATCTGCTTTGAAAAATCTTAGATCTGTGAAAATCTAGTATAGATTTACAAGAGCGTAGCAACTAGGAAGATAAACATCCCTGTGAGAAGCTTGGATCTGGTTTTAAGCAGCCCAAAAGCCATATCATTTACCAAGTCATCATCTTCTTCCTCTTGCATGTGAGAGTAGTATGCATGTCTTTTTTTTTGATTAATCTAGAAGGGTCTCTAGTAATCTCTAATTGGATGTGTAATTTACGGATAAACCTTTTCTCCAATGCAAATATGTTGGAAACAAAGACTCAGATGCGTTGATAAAAAAATTCAAACTACACGGAGTTCTTTGTTTCTCAAAATAGAGGAAAGCAAACTGTTTTAGTCACACGAATATTTATAAACATTATTAGTTAAGAAGATCACCGTCTTTGTTAAATGCTCAGATTCAACTAAGGAAACTTAGTTTAGGTTTTTTAGGATTTTTGTTGTGAGTATAAAGGTAATTTCATCGGTAGAAAATGACTCTCATGTTGAAAGTGCTTTATTCTATAATTGATAATGTAAAAATGTCTTTGACTATAAATTTCTCAAATAAAATATGATGTATATTAAAACCATTAAAACTAGGTTCATTTAGTCATTAAACAAATATAGGTAAATAATGATGAAAGGGTAAAAACTGTATGTCTAGAAAAGAGAAAATTAATATCTTTTTAATATTTTCTTCTTTTGAACATTATTTTTTACTTTACCCAAAATATCAAAACTTCTTTAATATTATATGCAACAAATTTGTAGTTGAAAATTTATTTAGTTTCAGGGTCAGATGTGGAAATAGCCTAGTGAAATATTGACTTTAACCTCCAAAACTTTTAAAGAAGTTTTACATAGGATATGCCTATGATGCAAAACATTGTCTATGTTTATGAAAAAACCTCTAAAATTTTTGGAAGCTGAAGTCAATACTTCACTAGACTATGCGTAGATCCAACCTTGCAAATGAAATTTTAACAAAAAATTTGTTACATAGAATGTTAAAGAATTTTTAATCTTTTCTGTCAAGCATAAAACAATGTTCAAAGAGACTAAAATCTATAGTGAAAAAGTTAATTTATCTTCTCTAGACATTCAAGTTTACACTTGCATTCCATATTTATCATACACGTTTAGTGACTAATTGAACCAAGTTTTGATGATAATTCAATATACATCATATTTGTTTGAGAAATTCAAACTCTCAGAATCATTTTATGAATTATCAATTATATAATAAAGCACCTTCAATCTGAGAGTTATTTTCTACTGATGAAATCACCTCTATGCCCATAACTAAAATCCTAAACAACCTAAACAATGTTTCCTTAGTTGAGTCCGAGCTTTTAACAAGGATAGTGATCTTTTCTGTAACTCAATCGCTTTGTTCCAGAAGCATCATATAAACCAGCAATGTCTATTGATAGTCGTGAGTGACTAAAAAATTCTGCTTTCCTCCATTTCAAAAAAGGAAAATACGTGTTTAAAGTTCCTATCAACAAATATGAGTCCTTGTTTTGGTTCATCGCATTTCCGGAAAAAGGGTTTATCCGTAAGTTGCACCTCCAATTAATGATTAATCAGGGGCCCTACATAAGTTTGGGATACCCAATTTAATTTTAAAAAACAGACATACCAATATCAAATGCAAGAGGAAGAAGACGATGACTTGGTAAATGATATGACTTTTTGACCGATCAAAACCAGGTTCAAGCTTCTCACAGAGAGGTATATATTCTCAGATGATCCACTCTTATAGATATATAATATATCTTCACAGATCTAGGATTTTTCAAGATTTGAAGTTTTTAAAAAGTAATTGGCTTTTGTTTTATTCCGGTGAACAAGAAGATTAATAACTTTTCTCCACATGTTTCTGGCGAGAGGTATCTATCTCCGTCAACAACTCCATCCTCAGTTTCCTGTTCTTATGATTTGAAAAACAACAGGTAAATAGATTGCACACCATTAGGGGGTGAAAATTTTGGTTCTAAGAGTACCTTATCAAAAATAATACTACTAAGTACGCAAGGTGGAGAGTTGGAAAAAATTGCTTCTGTGAAAGAATTGACTGTGGCTGCGTGAACGGTGACCTGACAAACTATCATTGCTCTTAGTGGGTGAGGTGAGTGGTGTTAAAGGTTGTGGCGCCAATAGTAAACGAATGCGTGGAGGAGAAATTGGAGCAATTGGTTTTAAGTGGGTTGGAGGTAGGTGGGGTGGGTTGATGAGGTCTTATATCCTGACACAATGAAAGAGCAAGTGATGTAGTAGTGGGTTGTTGGAGTGTTCACTTGAATCATATATAGCAGAGTTACGTTTTTGATGTGCAGGTTGAACACATACAGGTGTTGGAATTTGCTGAAGATCGTCTTTAGGATGATTGTTGGGGGAATTCTAGTTAGTAATATTAATGTGAGTGTCCGCCGGTGTGTGATGTATCATTTTCATATACACCGGAGAGAGCTGACCACTCTCTAAATTGTGGACATGAGAAGTGTGGACAGTGGGGGAGTTGGAAAACATAGTGTATAATCAAGACATCGGTAAAAAAAGAGTTTAGATCAAGACATCAGCAAAACATCTTTAGTACTCATTAGAAGAACACTAATTTATAATGTGAGAGAGACATAACTGGGGATATGATATGAATGTATAACCAGTTTGTAGGAGGAGTTAAGTAGAAAAAGCTCCACCTGATTATTTGGAATGTCATCATCATGAGGGAGTTCTGGTTCAGGTTGAGAAGTGTGTTAAGGTGTGTCGGACTTCTTGCAACGAAATAAAAGTACTTGAAAAGATGTTTGCCGACCATGTCATTTTTTTTTCTTTCGTTTGATGAGTTGGTGCAGTTGCTTAATCTACATTTGTAATTGGATAACCATCTCCGAAAATTGTGCATTGGTGAAGTTGGTTGTACTTTAACGTGTAAAGTATGAACTTATGCGTCTTTGCTTCATTGCAGACGTTTGTTTCTTCATGAACTGTTTGGGTTTGAGTGATTGCTTTATACTAGCAGATTCCTTTTTTCCTTTTTGTTTAACCCGATCTTTGGGCTTCAGAATGAGAGCAGGATTAACCGCGGTCTCTTAAGGTGGGGTTCTTAGTTTTTCTAAGAGACGTATCTTAGCTTTTAACTAAAAAAACCTAAGAACCGTCTCTTAAATAAGAACCATAAGAGCCGTCTCTTATCGGGAAAAATGCAAAAAAAAAAAAAAAAAAATTAAAAGACAAATTTTACGTTAAGAACCCCACCTTAAGAGACCCAGGTTAATCATGGCCTGAGAGTGTAACGATCCGGTTTCCATAACCGGTTGTCTGGATTTTTACATTAATTAATTTTGACTTAACCAAACCATTTCCTAAACCAGCACTCATCCACTTTCTTTTATAACCTAAACGTGTATGCATGTATTAGTATATTTATCTCCTTTCACAAATCACAGCCGCCATTGATGTCAAAGTGTGAGATTAAGGCAACATCTTGCACCAGCTTCCTCTCCTCTCTCATGTTGTCTCTACTCTACTCCTTTACTTGTTTTCGTCTTGATCCCTTGCAAAGAAGTTATGTTCGTTCATCTCAAACCACCGCTCGTTTGTTTGATCCATTGCGTGCCATCACCACCATCCACACGAGTCACCACAGGAGTTGTCACAGCTGTGCCGCTAGGGATCCATCACCATGTTAATAATAAGGAGAGCATGATCGAAATCAAGAGAAAGAGAAGCCACATGTAAGATCCATCATCTCATCACCGACAATTACCGACCTGCTGCGGAGAGATGTCCACCGCCGGAGACGTCACGTCATGTTGGAGACTAAGCTTCAAGGTCGGATAGCCATGAGTGTGGCTTTGATATGAGATTTGGTATGTGTGCAACGTGGAGAAGAGACGAGCAAACGGAGCCACCTTCCACCGTGTCTCACCACCACCAGCTTCGATCTATACGGCCACTGGTTGTGAGCCATTGGAGACACAAGGAATGTCACCGGAGAGTCGTGCCGTGATCACTAGTGATCGTACCAACTGCCGTCATCAACCGTGGTCCAACCCTTATTAGCTAAGTGTTGCCTCCTTCATTACTTGTGGTACAAGCAACATCTATAACATAAGCCCTAATCGTATGTATCTTGCACATGATGAAATGTTGTTGTCTAGGTGTGCTCGTGCAACAAGCCATTTATTAGAAAGTCTAGACTAAGTGGTATACTTCGAGACATACCCATTTTCGAGGGTTTTCCAATCCATCATCATTTAGGCCACGGTTAGGGTCTATTCCGTAAATCCCGTTACTAGTGTAGAATTCTTTCTATCGTCGTTTATTTTCGAAACATATTTCGTCTGATTGAATTGAGTCTTGTGTGATAGTTAGGATTCAATGTAAACCAGAATTAGAGGTTTACAGGACTCAACTTAATATAGATTGAGTGATGTTAAATGATGTTATATATATACGTATACATAGATATAAGTAGGGACTATGTGAGGAGGGCGGCTGTTCAGAGAGATCTGGATTAGCAACGCTTATGAGGGCGGGGGTTCGGAGACATCCGGGCTATCGACGCATATTGAGGGCGGGGGCTCAGAGACGTCTGGGCTATCGACGCATATTTGTGTGGGGCGTGGTGCATAGACGTTTGCATTCGACGCTTATTGGTTACGGGCGGGGGTCCAGAGATGTCTGGGCTAGCGACGCTTATTATGATTGTCGTATATCCATATGAGGAGAATGCGGGGTGTATGAGCTAGTTATGCACTATCAGCGCATTGATTGTTTTGTGTGATGCTTTAGGCGTCGTGTTTGTTCATGCTAGGGCTAAACTTCCTTTGTGAGAGTTCTATTTATTTAGTCAGTGGTTTGCGTGTCTAGCATCCCATACCTCACTGAGTGACTCCCCTGTTGCTCATCCCTCTTTTTTCCCCTTTCAGGTGAGCATGACGAGTAATCGGATATGTGAACGGTTTGGTGTCGTGGGGATCGTCGTATTTATATCGTTTTTCATTCGGTTTTATACGACTTTTCGATATGAATTATTCTGGTTATTAAATGTAAAAAGAAAATTATTTATTCGCTTTTATTTTATTAAATATTTTAATATTTTATTTGATATTTTTATAAATCGGTTTAATTTGATTTTGTACCGGTAGTAGCACGCCGTTCTCAAGAGAGGAGAAGACGGGTGTTACAGAGAGGCTCTGATCTTTCTCCACCTGGCCACATTTCTTTGTTGAAATTGTGCTGATCAGCTATCAATCATTCCATGTAAGTGACAATGGCTTCCTTGGGATCATTAGGTCCCACACCCCATCATAGCTGTGGTTGTCTTTCAATGGGTATAATAGGTGTAACCACAGGCTGAGACAAGGAAAATATGAAAAAATAAGACAATGTTTATAAGGAAAACAGATGATAAATAAGGAAAAATATTGACTTACATCAGGATCGAATTTCACATGGCGAATGTCTACGAAATTGATGGAGGGGTGTTGTGGTAGATGACTATCTTCTAGGTCCATAAGTGCTAGTTGGTCAAATAGAGCAGGGATGTAAGACAACAGCTTTGGGATGGCACGAAATACCACCAATTGAAGTGAAAGAGGGAATCCTTGAAGTCTGAAAGTGCGTTGCTTGAGCTTATGAACCAGTGTAGCAACATGATCATCGCATTTTTTAGGGATAAGCTTTGGTGGTTTCATGCTGGAGATGGTAAATAAGAACGCCGTCGACTATCATAACATATCGAGGAGTGGGACGTTGTTCTTGTTTGTGAGAAATAAGAACGCCGTCGACGATGATTATCAAATCAAGTCGTATCTTCCTCCACCCAAACATGTTCTGTTCTGTCTCGAGCATACAAATTTTTTTAGCAACCATTATGATCTTCTTCTTACCAATAAGTCTCTTCCAAACTCTGTCCTTGCCTGCCACAATTGCTTTAGCGGTGCCGGGATGATACCCTTCGAGAAAAGAGCCACAAGGAAGACCGGTGACTGTGAAAAATTCTTCAAGACCACAACAAAGAGGATTGCCACCAGAAACAGACCAAAGAGTGTGCTTTGGTAGACATAAAAGCTGGTGAATGAGGAAAGAGTGAATGAGATTACACGATATTGGGCATTGATGGGAAAGGAGGTCGAAAAACTTTCTGAAATAAGACTGACGAATGGTTTCAAACTCAAGAGTATCTCGGAGAACATAGCGAATGAAGGGGAGAATCTCTAGTGAGGAGTAGATGTTCAGACGCTTGGTTGGGAATCTATCAGTTGCAAATAATCTTGGTGGGAGATGGAGGTCTTGTTGAAGTGTTCTTATATTTAGAAGAAGACACGGTGATTAATCATCAATGAAAACACAAATCTGGAAGAGAACTTTAAAAACCTATTTTTGAAAGCCATACCTCTGATATCGTTTTGCGGTGGGGTTGGTTGCTTAGCAATCTTTGCTTTTTTCTTTGGCTTCGATTTCGTCATGGTTCATTACATAGATGAAAAGGATCGATGAAAAATATACGAAACTGGAGAAAGATGATGAAAGACGAACATGTGGGGATGAGATTGTAGAATCAAACAAGTGGTGAGGGCTTGGGATTCATGGTGTTATTCAATAATTGATGAAGAAGAAGCAGAGGAGTCCGCAAAATTAGGGAAAGTAGATTTGAGATTCGTAAGTTGGAAAGTGAATATAGGTGACTTTTTGAAATTCAAAAATTGATTTATAAATTTTATATATATATATATTATTTTGTCAATTAATTTCAGATGAGGGAATGAGCGGTTAGTTAAAGCTAGACGAGAGTGTAATTGAGTTTTGTTTGAGGGCAAGTTGGACATTACACATCAATAAAGTATGTCTCCAGCATTAAATGTCTCCATGTGCAATTTGTAAGTGATAATGTGTTTTAAAGAGTAATAAACTCTTTTTACAATCACTTTCACAAAACAAAATATGACATTGCATATTAGAAATGATGACATGACTTATGTTATGACTAATGTGACATGATCATTAAAATATTTCAGAAGTAAAATAATAGGGCTAGGGTTCTTAATTTTTAAACTCAGCCCTATATGAGCCCCAAATATTTCAGAAGTAATATAATAGGGCAAGGGTTTTTAATATTTTAGTGGGCTCGAGCGAGCCCTAAATATCAAAGCTCTATACAACATCCCTAGATATGGATAATTACATTTAAAGTTGTTCTCTATTTTTGATAAACTTTTTATAATGTGGTAATAATTTATACATAATCATTAAAATGAATATATTCAAATATGACATTTAATAATAGAATAATAGAAGTATAAAGTATTTTACAAATTTTCAAATTTAATTTAATTTTATTCTTATAATCATACTATTTTTATTACTATAAAACATTTTCAAACTTTTATACATCTTTTTAAAAAAACTATAAATTTTTAAACGTAATACCATTTGTTCCTTTTGATATCTACAAATTTTATAAATTTTGTCACATGTTCTCTTTACAATCATTTTCACTAAAAAATGTGACTTGATACTACAAACGATGACATGGCTTCTATGTAATTATGACACGAATAATTACATTTACTTTTATTTATATCTTGTATAAAATTTATAGAATATAGTAATATCTCAAAGAGTCGTACATCATCATTCTAAACAAATCTATTCAAATATGACATTAATATTATAAATATAAAATGTTTTCTAATTTCTAAATCTTAGTTAAGTCTATTTCTATAATCATACCATTTTTATTACTAGATTTTCCAAATTTTATTTTTTTTTAAAAAATAATAATAAATTTTTAATCGTAATACCATTTGTTTTCTTTCGATATTTTCAAATTTTATAACTTTTTTTATTTATTTTTGGTAATTATAAAATATTATATCAATTTTTATACAAATTTATTTTATATATTAACCAAAATAAATAAATAAAAAATTGTTTATTTGATCTTGTTTTATTTTTAAATAATAAATATTTATATTTAATATTGGTATAAAAATAATAAAACTAAAATATTAGCAAAATTTAAGTTTTAAATATAATTTAAATTTATTTTTTTCGTTGTATGTGGTGCATGAAAACACCTAGTTACTTATATATCTAATACAGTTTATTTTTTTTTATAACAACAAATAATAAGAAATCCAGTTTTTCAAAACTAACTGAGTTTTTGATCGATACAGTGAAGACGGTGCGGCATTTCACCGTTGCATGCATACTTACCGCGTCAACGCCGGCCTAGTCCAAATTTTTGAACATGGAAAATATACCATTTTGTGAGAAGAATTTTATTTAAATGACTAAAATATTCCTACTTAGAAGTGTAGTAAGCTTGTTAGACCCACGTGCATCTCCAATTATTACACAACCCACATCCTCATTTTCATATCTTTATTGAAAAATTGGATATATATAATCGCAAAGTTACTTATAATAATATCTGAAGTGAGAAAGATGATGAAAAAGTGAAAAGGGTTTCTTATAAAAGCCTCTCTTGCCTCAGTAACGTGATCAGTTATATCACATTTTCTCTGTCTTTTCTTCAGCGGAGATTTTCTCTACAGCTAATAATTAGTCTTTTATAGCTTTTACCTTTTTTTGCCAGACTAACCTCTATTATTTTATCACTAATGAGAAAGTGCTTAAGTTTTATTTTTTAACAAACTAGATTCTGACCCGCCCTCTCGAAGGGCGGGTATATGTTTTATATATTAAAAGCTATATATAACTATAAAGTTCTTTATTGAATGATATAATTTAAGAATGTCTATATCGGATAATTCAAGTATAATTGAACATCGTTAATTGTTAAGATGATATTCTATATAGAAATGTATGAAACTATGAACCGAATATGTGCTGATTTTATAAGTATGATTTAAATTGATTCACTGAATATGAATTTACACAGACGTGTTGAATCAAAGATAATTTATATGTCTAGTGATTTTTAAAAAAACATAAGTGCCTTATATCTAATGAATAATTTTTTTTTTAGAAATATGTAGAACATGTTTATTTAATGTTTTAAAATATTTTTGAAAAATAAAAATTTATATGTTTATTATTATTAATAGAATATATTATTTTTTGGCATTATATTTATGTTAAAAGCTAAGTTTTAATACAATAGATTTCAATATTTTGTTAAGTACATGGAATATGTAAAGTTTCATACTATAAAATTGTGCCAGATATTTAAACTTAATTTCTTAAATAATACAATTATATTATATTTGCTGTTTAAATGCCAAATAATTACATTTATAATTGCTGGAAAAAAACTTCTCTATAGATTGTCAAATAGAAAATACAGACCCAAATGTTTTGATATTATAGAGAGAAACCATTTCAAAATGTAGGCCCAAAATTTATTCTAATTGAAGCCCATAGATCTTATTAGTTGTCTATTTTATTAAAATATAACAAACATATTTGTACATAAATCGACACAAAAAATATGTCTGTGTCTCTCTCTCTCTCAGACTATTACACGCTTATGTTTTAATATATTACCACCGACACACTCTCACTCTCTCTCTCTCTCTCACTTTTACTCTATCTTATCTCTTTCTATGAACACCGATCCGTAGATCTGGTTTTTCATTTCTAAGCCGAAACGATAATCTTTCAATTTCGTTTAGCTAAAGACAGAAATACGCCCTTCTTTCTTGTTAAAGTGTTGAAGGATTCTTATCAGTTTCATCATCGACATGTTAAAGACTGCTCAGATCCGTTCGGGTTAGATGAATATGACTCGTTTTTTTGTTAAAGTTTAGATTTTCTCAGCATGCAATCTAACTTGAAGCTTCCCTTATGATAGATCTTAAAAAAGTTCATTTGTTTTTTTTTCCAGATGATCCTCCTCCATAGATGCCGAAGATAGATGTTACTGAAGCAAGAAAAGGGCGGTTCTTCTTAAGCCACAAATCCAAAACGTTCATCTTCTACAACTCCAGTTTATGGTAGTTAGATGTCTGGAAAATATAGTTGTGTTTATATAAAGCGATTCAACACCTGAATCTCAATCAGCTCCATAGTTTCAGGTAGATGAAATGTCAATCGTTTCTAGTTAAAGAATAGATTTTTCGGTGCATGCAATCTAACATATAGCTAAAATCTAGTAGATCTAAAATGTTCACTTTTCATCAGTCTTTCAGATGAGACGACTCCTCTGTACATTCTGAAGAACACCTAAGCATTCATCTTCATTGTCTCCGGTTAATGGTTCGTAGATGTCTGAAAAACTCGAGTGGTGACCATTCAACATCTACCACTGAAAAGCCTCTTCTTTGACCGGGTGAGAAATATTTTAAAGGTTTGTTTTTTTACTTCAAGATATATTATCTTCTGTTACTTTTTTGTTCAAAGTGAAAGACTGATGCTATTTCTCTGTAATGCCTAGTCGATACTTGGAAGACTCATGAGTGGCTCTTCTCTATTGAAACCAGAGGAAAATAAATCGATTTTGCTCCAGTCAAGATGAAAGGTAATATTTTGTGAATTTAGTAAATCTATGTTTTTCTGTAATAATATCATTTGGAATTTGCAGATATATGGATATGCATTAATATAATTTATGTCAATAGATCCGCCCAAATGGTGTAATCATTAATAGAAAGATCAACCGTGCATCTGCAAGAATTAAGATAAGTTCATTTTTAATATCTATATTATGAACTCCAGAATATAGGAAAAAATATATGTAGCCTATCAGAAAATATATAAATACGTTCTACTTTGAGAGTTCCTAACAACAGTGTTTCCAAAGCTAACTTCTATATTATAATTCAGGAGCCATTTGAAAAGCGCAGTCTAAGATCATAAACTACATTGAGGAAAGGAAGATGAAATGCATTCAGAAACAACCTCAAGCATTGGAATAACATGTAAGTCACTAAACTGAACTTAGAAGTTAGGAATGGAACCAGAGTACTGTTGAATATAGATTAGAAGTTAGGAATTGAACCAGATTGTTGATTGTTGGTATGTCTGTTTTGTGCTATTGTGTATCTAAAAAAGCGAATATCTTAAATATCTTAAATAAAATGAATGTATGTTGTGTGCTTCTTTGTAGATTAAGAAGGACAATAGTTGTTTGCAACCATGACAATGTTCTGTGATTTTTCTTGTATGAATGAATAAGAGAAACATTTGATAAAAATTAAACATTTGCAAAACAAAAACATTGTCTTAAAATAATTGAAATAATTTGTAAAATCTCAAAAACACAGATAACTAAACATTAAAATTAGAGATTCTGAAAGATCTCTTTGAAAACAACATTCTTAGTCTCACTCTTAGGATTTCCTTGATCATCAACAACCAAAATCTTCAATCCCTTTTTAGATGTAACCCTGGAAACAGCCACGTATAATTGTCCATGAGAGAATACATCTCTTGGTAGATATAAACCAACATGAGATAGTGATTAACCTTGACTCTTATTAATTGTAATAGCAAATGCAACTGCAATAGGCAGCTGCCTCCTCCTCATTTTGAAAGGCAACTTCTTGTCAGAAGGTGTTATAGAAAGTCTAGGGATAACCACAATTTTCCCCACCTTTTCTCCTTAACCAATAAATCATCCAATAAATCATCCATCTCTGTAATCTGAAGTCTAGTGCCATTCATTAGTCCGTTAGTGTGGTCAATATTTCTAAGCAACATAACCGGACAACCGACTTTCAAGCGTAGACTATGATTTGGCAGACCAGAAGCTTTGATGGTGCTTAAGAAATCGAGAGTTAGAGCCTGGTCATTTGCTGAGAATCTATCAGAAGCATCTATCGAGTCAGAGCTTAAGTAAATTATGTCTTCTCCTGTATGTAACAAACTCTATAATCAAATAATATTCAAAAAGGATTTCAAAAGCAAAATAATTGATTCAATAGATAAAAAAATAACCTGGTAGTTTATCCAACATGTCTTTCATACTCCTATCCAAAGATTCAAAACAATGCCTGCTCATCATTGGTGCTTCATCCCAAATGATTAAAGATGCTGCTTTTACCAAATTAGCTTGATCACTTCCTGGAATAAGTGTGCAAGTAGAAAACTCATCTGGATTAATTGGTATTCCAAACCTAGAATGTGCTGTAATTCCTCCTTGTAGCAATAGAGAAGCTATCCCACTTGATGCAGTGTTCAAACATATTTCTCCCTTGCACCTAATAGCTGCAGACAACAATCTCCACAAGAAGGTTTTACCAGTTCTACCAAATCCATAAACAAAGAACACACCTCCTTTTTCATTTACGACTACATTGACAATCTCTTCATAAATATTCTTTTGCTCCTCTGTTAGTTTAACTCTATCTCTGTCATGCTCAGCTTTCAGCTTCTCCCTATCATAACTCAGCTCATCTAAAATTAACACATTGTCATTGTCACCAAAATCTGGTGATGGCTTTGGCATAGAATCCCATTGATCTAACGAAAATCCATTGCTCTTTAGAATTTTCTCAATATCGAGAAGAGCAAACTGTTTTTTTTCATTAGCACTTAAACAGAGATCTACCAATATAAAAACCAAGATACGAAATAGATAAATTGATACAAAATGCTAAATTATATAAAAAGGAAATCATACTATACCTGGCCTGTTTAGTAGCTTTCTCCGTGTATACTCTATATCATCACATAGAACCTCCCATATATTGTCCCAAACAACATGTGGCTGTGACAAACTACCAGACATCAGCATTACAACAAAAGTATGACGCAACTGTGCGGCTGATTCTGTGAAACTTTTCCTCAAAATGTCATCAATATACTCTTGATCATCGTCTAGTAAGCCCCTTGCAAAACACGCCTTCTTATATGTAGGATAAACTTCATTGTTAAAGGTTCGAATATCATCATATAACATCTTGGACCTCTAACTATGTTTAGCAGAACACGCAAATAGAAAGCTTCTTCAATCTTCCTTGGGGCATAACTGATCCTACCAATGCTGAATCCTTTCTTTCTGTCGTGAAACTTCCTCTCCTTCTTATTCCAAGTGAACATTGTTGGAATTTCTGCTAAAGTGAGTCTTCTGGCAACAGCACTAACCTTGTTTAATTCAAACCATCCAGTGAACATAGTATTTTCAATACACTGACGGTTAGTCACTTCTTCATAGGTGTCATCATCTTTGAAAATAATAATATGCTTCCCTGGTAGGTGAAACTGCATTCTCTCAACAGGTACTGATCGATAGTGAATAGGAAACTTAAAAATCCTCCATGCCCCTTCACACGCAGAAACGTATCTGAAAAAGAAACAATTCGATTTAATTGCAGTAGCTCATATCTATCAGAAAAAAAAGAGCTAAAAGCAATTAACCTGCAGTTGAAGAAGGTTTTGATCTCGTTTTTTTTATCAGTCACAGTACCACCGGCGTTCACAACCTTATGTTTTCCTATTCTGTTTTCTGGTGGCTCAACAGCAACAATACAACGATCCTGGCCTTTATTAATATACTTGAATAAGTATTTAAATGAACCAGTATGATTACACCATTCCACATTAATATGAGCTCTATAACGAAGAGATAATTTCTTGTTATAAGGTATCACATATCTGTTATCGCACTTGAAGCCATTTTTCTCTACAAAGCAACCAGTATGTTCGCGCCTTCTATAAACTGGAAAACCTTCTTTGTTCACAGAAGTTTTTTCCACATAATCTTTAGGATAAAGCTTTGAACATTTACCATTTTCCATGCATGGCGAATTCATGTTAACAACCCCACAAGGACCATGAATCATCATATCTTTTACCACATCAAACAAATCTGGTTCCTTTTCTTTATCTTGTATTTCTGCTGAGATAATCATGTCAATGTCATTTGGTTTAGGAAATTTAGATTTGGGATGCATGAATAGCATAATATGAGCATGTGGTAAACCACGTTTCTGAAATTCAACTGTATACATCGCTGCATTAGAAAAGAAAAACAGTATTAGTAACCATAGTTTATAACAGCAAAGATTAGTTAAAAATAACCATTAAGAAAACTCACATGCGACTGTTTTCCCAAGTAGATATTTCTCTGTTAAATCACTCATAATAGAATCCAGTTTACACTTAAAAATCCTGCATAATATATCTGGTCTGTCGTCAGGACTGAGGTTGTGTGGCTGAACATACCTAGTGATTTCAGGCCATTTAGGATTGCATGTGAAAGTTATAAAGAGATCTTGAAACCCAAAATATTTGCATATAGCCATTGCATCTAGATACATATTCTTCATGTATCTTGGTCCTCCAACAAACGTGGCTGGTAACAAAAAGCGGCTTCCTTGCTCATGCATATCTGTTTTCCCATCGTTTTCAGACTGCTGAATAGAATCAAAGCTATCTGATCTAAGGCTTTTCTGGTTCATCCTCAAATAACACAACCGGTTAGATTCTATGGTTGTATAGCCATCAACCAAAAACTGCTGGAATAGTCTTTTAGAGTGTAAAAGTGTATGACATTCCCCTTCTCTTTCCTGAATCCGATATGCATACCACTGTCTCATACTGATATTCCTCCTCTTCAGCTTTACTGTGGCCTCAGTATTTCTTTTTTCAATCCCAAGTCTGAACCCATCTTCGCCATATGTAAAGATAAGAGGATATTGTAGTGGTAGATAGGAAGGATGAATTTCACTTATCCGTTTAAGCCATCATGTTTGCTTTTCTTCGAGAACAATATCTCTTTTATCCATTTCCAAATTGAAATCCCCAGGAATTAATGCAGCAACTTCAGATGCAGTAGGAGTATCATATGTTCTACCGTCTTTTTCTCGACTGCTAATAATCCGCATATGAAAAGAAGTGTTTGGGTTAGTGTTGAACCTATCTCTTGCTGAACGAAATTGATGCACGTATGGATTTACTTTGTTTAGCATGTCAACTATCATCTTAATCACTTTTTTTCTCAAACCCTCTTTTCTGGCGGTATCAGCCTTCTTCTTGTATTTCCTGCAAAAAATAAAATCTTCAACGTTTGTACAATATAAAGTAATATACAATCTATATCACTAAAAAAGTTTCAGTCCTTAATAATTTAGAAAATACCCTATAATGGAAGCCATGTTGGCAACTTCGTTTACAGTGTCAATAATGTAGAGTTGAGAAAACTTGGCTTCTTTTCCATGTGGTGGCTTTAAACTACCCATTAAATGATAGTTTTCTCCTTGAACTTGAAACATCTTAGGTCCACATCCTTGAGGAACACATCTATCCACTTTACCCCCAAGAGATGTAAAAGAAAAAACCATATTAAGCTGTCTGATATTTTCTCGAAAATATCTGCTGATATCATCATCTCCATGTATCAATCTTTTCAAAATATCTGGTGATTCCTTTAGCAATGGTAACTGAACTTGACCTTGTCCACAACACAAGCTAAATTTTGGTTTCTTGTTCTTCTTTTTCTTTTCAATTCGTTCACCATACCACAATTTGGCACCACAGTAGTCACATATGTAAGTAGGATCACCCTCATCTAAATACTCTGCAAGACATTAATCCAAGTAAATTCAGATTTGTAAGGTACTTAAAAGGTTATATTGATTTACATAAAAGAAAAAACAATTTTCAGTTACCTGTAGACTTTAGTTTAGATGGAATCGAATTAGTACATGAGGATTGACCTTCTTCAAACATGGTTTTAAATATATTAGCCATAGTCAAAATCCTAGACTTTTGCTCATCTGATACATTCCTTGTATCAGATTTAACTTCTCTGTTACCAGATGAAACTTCATATGAATCACTATCTTCACTACTAACATCATAACTCTGATCACTATAATCTTCACTCTCATCTGTATGTAAAAAAGGATATCAAATTTATGTTGTAAGTAACTTAAATATATTATTAACTATGCATACCAGACAAATTGTAGTTAATAGATGATAGAAAGTCATCATCTTCCTCTGAGTCGTTCAGTTGAGATGTGGACAACACATTCTCATTAGTTTGCTTGACACTGTCTGACATGGAAAAGTCTTGTAAAAGATTCTTTGGTTGAATTTTGAGACATGTACTTCTCCTTCCTCTGTTGTTTGATAAAGGAGCAGCCTTATTGGTATAATCACCTCATCACAATCAGAAAAATATACAAATAGTGCATTTAGTTGTTAGACATATGTATATTACAATTTCTGATAAGACTTTTATTTTTAAATTAGTTACCATTGGGTCGAGACCTCTTATAACACTGAGGTTATTTTCCTTTAGCTTTGTCTGTAGGTGAAAAAAAAAACAGAATATACACATGAAATTAGATAATATTGAATCTTACTGGAATACCACGAAGTTAGATAACTTTAAAATGGATAAAGAGATATCACCAGACTCTGGATTCCATGAACTGAAGTCAGGTGATGGATGAGTAAATTTCTGAATACTACCAGAACTTGGTAATGTGTGATTAAAATTTGAAACATCTCTCAACACTGATCTAATGCCATAATCAGATTTTGTTCCATCAGGCGATATATAATCTGACGGACATTGAGAGTTAGGTTGATGATTTGTTTTTCTCTTCCTTGTAATGTCTTCTTTGTTCTTCATGTTTTGTTGTGTTGGTAACTGCTTAGATTTCAGAATCCATCGCTATTTTTTCCTTTGAAGGGGGGGGGGGGGGGGAGGTTATTAGGGTGATATTTCTGTGAACTTGGTTTAGGTTTAGGTTTAATAGAATAGATTTAAATAAATTATAAGGGTAATTTTAATTTTTTTACGATTTAACATAGAAGTTATAAGTTAAGTACGTAATAATTTTGGTCCAAATGCACAAACCATTAAAACCATGAGAAGTAGATCAACGTTTTTTTAGTAAGAGCAGATAGCAACTCAGTACAATCTTTGAAGATATTGTTGAATTTAATACATATAAATCAAATTTTAATTTGGATATATCTAATTTTATAACGATTTTAGTGGGAAGTGACACAATATAAGGTAAAACAAAGTTCGAAATTGTTATTTAAAAGGAAATTAAAAATGATTAAAAAGTTGTGCAAATTAGCACTTAATTGAAAGAAAAACAAAACTAAAACAGAAATAAAACAAATCACACGAATTCACTTCATTAGCCACTTTTCTTGGACGTAGACTCCTCTTTGATGGTTTTTTCTTTCTTCACAACTACTCTGGTGCACTGTTTTTTTGTTGTTGAACTTTTGTCAGGCTGATATTCATTTGATTGTTCTTTGCGTTTAGATGATGGGGTTACTACAGTGTCTTCGTTTACTTGGTTGTCCATTAGTAAATTGAACCATGTAGAAACAATTAAAGTATCAATATGTTGCACATCTATAATTGAAGTTAATTATTTTATATCTACCAATACTAAACCATACCTGTGATCCACTCAAATTAGTAGTTCCACATCAGACTGACTACATGATTCAATGGTGCTACCACCAGTAAGTAGCATACTTAGATCTTTCCATATTTTACCAACTTTATAAATACCACCCTTGCTAGTAACATTGTCTTTCTCAATGAAACTCCAAACATGAATGTCTTTCCAACCAAAGTAGTAATAGCTTCAGGAAAAGTCTCAATATCTTGTAGCTGTGAAATTATCAATAAGTTAAGATAATCTTCATAGATTAAAGGATAATGAACACGTATTCAAGTGGTGTAATCAAGTTTACAAAAAATGTGTTAACCTCTTCAAATGAACCATTGAGCAAATCAGTTGCGCTTTCAGGAACAATTATGCTTGCAATCCAGTCAAGTAGCATTAGGTAAGCTTCTTCAGTACCATCTTTAACCAGTATGTGAAATCCTGAATCTGCATATAATATTATTAAAAATTAATAACTTATGAAAAACAATTATTAAAAAAAAGTTCTTTAGATAGATAATGTATTACTTTGGTAAAGACTTTTGTGACTTTAGCAATGCCACTTCTCACACCACCACACATGAGTTGTTTTCTCATCACCATTAAATACTTGAATGTTCTTTGAAATCTTGAATACTTTTTTTTCTGGCAAGTTTTGCATCCAAAATAGTACCATCCCCAATCTTTGTCAATTGCATAGATTGTGGCAATGATTCTGCACTGCTCAATCTACATTTTAAAAACATTTAATTTTTAGTTTGATATTTTAAATTGTTAGATAATATTTAGAATCATACATCTAAAACCTGAGTTGATTGAAGTAGCTCTCCATGTCTCTCTGTGGAATTGCATCATTTATCTGCGTCTAATATCCCTCTCAAGTTTGTCTTGTTGAGATTCAACCCAATGTCTAAGCATTGGATGCAATATCCCTATTACATGATGAATAAATATAGTTAGTTTTGTATTCAAAATCAAATAACTATTCAGTATATATAAACAATAAAAATACCTTTTTTAAATACCCTTCAGTCTCCATTATTGGGGGTTAAAAAAGGATTTGAGAAGCATCAAATGAATTTGAAATTTGAACCTCATCTGATATTAAAATTTTAAAATTTATAGAACACATTTAAAACAATTCTGTCAAAGAAAAAATCGTAGACAATTTGTTATGAGGGCACGATAATATAGTTTTACTTACTATATGGGCCGGATTTTCGACAAAATACGTTTGTGGGGCATATATATGATTTTCGCCATAAGATCGTCTCTTACAGCAGCGCTTGGCAACTTTTGCATTGAATGCTTTCCAGCAAACTTTCCATAGAGAACAGCAAGTAATCTACACTCGCCACTGTGAATTAATATTCTGTCAAACTCTAAGTATAGCATGATATCAAAGTAGGAAATTATGAAAAGCTAGCTCTACGCAAGGTCTGTCTAGTGATTTCTCGTTTTCTTCTTTCTTTGCTGAGCAAACACTGAACAGTTTGCTGAGAGTCTCCCAATCAGACACTTAGTCCAGTATACAGTCTGCAAAGATATTACAGGTCAAATAAAAAACATCAATACGGTCAATGTACAGCGTTCATGATCTGTTATATAGGCGTTGTCATGGAGAAATCATAAACGACCACTTTTAATTTCGTTCACGCATACAATATATAGATGTTGTATCGAGTGTTCGGCATTTTGAATTGTTTGGGAATCACCAAACTGTGTGAGAAACATGCTTTCGTTTTGCATTGTTGAGGGACTGATATCAGTGCAATGAATGAAATTGTCTTGTTATTGATGACTCGTAGACCTGTATGAGGCACCAGGATTATTGATGGAAAAAATTTCAAATGTTTCTCCACATTCCAATAGGTAATTTCCTTGCCAAATGATCAAAGTAATATCTTCTGTGCATGATGCATGAATTTTTGTTCCTTTGAAAATAAGAAAGTCCAAAAA